>MU764781.1:0-14812 GCA_026770625.1 Nicotiana glauca
TACTGATGAACCACTTTCTTCGTTCATCCGTGTCACTGGGAATACCTTTTCTGCTGGGGATCTCCCCCTTCTTTTATGGCATAGCTAGGGAATGGGCATTTCCCCGACCTTTGAGTCTCATTTTCCTTGGCCTTGAGGTCATTAACCTTCGCTTTTTGCTGGAGATATCTTCCTTGAAATTGATCCTCCACTTTGTCAATTTCCTCTTGCTGGGGAATATCCTTCTGGACACTGGCCTTTTCGCTTGTTCCTTCCTGGCTTATACCACTTGGATGTTCTAATCAGATCTCACCCTGCATAATTGGAAAGCTGATGGCAAATTTTGAAGTCATTTCTAATTTGTTCTGACCAAACAGACTCTATTGGAGAATTTTTTTTCGATGAAAAGAGATAGAAGGAACAAAATAGAAGACACAGGAAAAAGGATGACTCTCTAAAAAGGAAAAACTATGAAATAAAAACCTATCAAACGCGGATACCGACTCTAATGGTCATGACATGCACATATGGCCTATCCTCCGTCGTCAATCGTCTTTCAAGATCTTCGTTTGGTGATTCCCCATCTGATTCTCACCCTTATTTGACTTGTAGTGCCCGAAGGTTTTCACTATCAAGCCTCTCTCATTTTGGTTTTTCTCTCAGCTTTCAGTCGCCTCAAGGTGCCCGTGAAGGTTTTCACCGATAAGACTCTCTCATTTGTATCACTTTTCAGTTGGGGACTGGGGTGTTACCGCTAAGACTGTCATTTTATTTCTTTTCTGTTGGGGATCAGAGCGATATGTTCTGGTAAGACTCTCTCATTTTCCTGACTTGGCCTCTTTTGAAAACTGATCGGAAGGTCTTTCTTTGGACCGTAATATGGGATTTCGGATAGGGTTAGAAGGAAAAGGGTATTAAAGGATCAAAATAAATCAACTTGGGTTTAAAATTACAACCTTCGGAACTAAACTTATTTATAATAAATACAAATTTTTGCCCCAGTTTCTTGCTTGGGAATTTTTTATTTTTTTGTTACACTATGACCGAGCCGTGAGGCGCCTACGTATCCTCTTTGAGGAATCAGGTCAAACGTAGTTCTCAATTCCTCGTTGTTCTAATTTTCCTTTTCATTTATTTTTCTTTTCTTTTTTTCTCTTTTTTCTCTTTTTTTTCTCTTTTTTTTTTCCTTCTTTTCTTTGTCTCTTTCTTATCTTTTTGTTGTTTTTGCTTGTTTTCTTTTTCCCTTTTTCTTTTTCTTTTTCTTTATCTTCCATGTTTGAGTTTCTAGTCTTTGTTACTGATTCCGAAGGAGGGGTATGAAAGAAAACAAATAAGGCTCAAAGGGTTAACGAAGGATAAAGTATTTAGATAGCAGAATAAAATGCCTTCGTCATTCTAATCTTCAAAACATGCCAAGTGCAAACAACACAATTAAACATTCACCATATCTTTAAAGCACTGTTGGGAAACACTCTCATTTTCATTACCGCGAGCGACCCCATGTCAACATGGCCAACTTACCTTTAACGGTTTTCTTTTTACTTGCCCCAGTTTCACATGACTCGGGCTTCAAATAATTTCAAACTGTTCTTATTTCCTTTAAATGCCCCGATCATCTTTCAATTGCTTCATGATTAACTTTTAAGATTAGGCCAAAATTACGTGTGCATGCCATGTCACTAGAGTTGACAGAAAAAGAACTATAGAAATGGAAAAGTAAAAGAAAATGACCAATCATAAAAGAAAATAGGATATTGCATTGGACGATGAAACAGTTTGAACAAACAGATAAACCAACTAAACTAGGGTTACAACCCTTAGAACAAACCTAGACAACACTAACATGAGATATTACGACCAAACGGAACTGGGCAAAATCAAAAGATAGAAGGGTTTGATTTACAAGACAATATCCAGATTACAACCCTGAAATAATCTGGACAACAGAAATGACAACAAAATAAGCCACCAAAACTCCATTCTGGTTGACCAATAAATGGAGAGTCTTCCCAATTACCAAGCACGACATCTCAGCCACTGACTTATGCATCAACAATATTAGGACCTTCACATTGTCTTCATCCCATTGTTCTCAATAAATCGCTTCATCAGCCCAGCCATTGTCCTGTTCAGCCAACTGCTTTTGGGCACCGGTATCAACCCACTCAGTTATGAGGTTCTCTGCCATTATCCTTTGCCTTTGCGTTGCAGGGAAGAGTTATTTTGGGAACCACAACCAACCAGCTCAACTTTTCTCTTAATTCAAAACAAAACATGTTAGGATGGACTCGGTCGGTCCTTATTAATAATAATTTTTTTTTCTTTTCCATTTTTTCATTTCTTTTTGCTTTTTTGGTTGTGATCGAATCTTATGGAGATTGCCTACGTATCATGACCCCGCATAAATCAGACCGTGTGTAGTTCGGGCAGATAAAAGGCAAACAACAATAAAACATTTTTTTTCCAGTTTTTGTCAATTTTCACAATAAAACAAGCTTAATTGCACAAATTTAAAAACTGACCATACTAACAGACTTTGACGAAAAGAATACTTATAGACTTGAAAATCAAACAACCACATATTCTAATCAAAAGGAATACAGATAAAAAAAACAGACAAACAGATTCCTTCCCCTATATGCCAATTTTAACCAAATGGTTATTTTTGCAAACGTGGCCCCTTCTCAATTTCACATGAATTTTGAGGTCTGGAAGGATTATTTTACAAACTTTTCCGTTCTTTTACAAAAAATAACCTTTCGACAACTGAAAGATACTCTAAGACTATTTCGGCAAGAACGATTTAATACCTTGTCGAGGCTGGCTCGGCTTATTTTGACCAAAAATACAAACGACATTCACTTGCCCACTGACTCTTTTTTTTTTCCTCAAATTAAAACAAAAGACTTGGTTTTGCAAATACGGCCTTTCAGCGCCTCGGGGACGAAGATTTTAAGGTTGTGTGGCTCAACTGGCTCGAATCTAAAAAATGACCAAAGGTGGCCGTTTATGCGAAGTCAGCCTTCAGGCGTCCCTTTCGGGAACATTCGATTATATTTGACAAAAGCAGCATCACCCGACTTATTTATGACAAAAATTAATTTTTTGACAATTTTTTTTTTCTTTTCAAAATAGAACCCGATATTGCAAACACGGCCTTCCAGCGCTACGGGGACGAAAATTTTAAGGCTGTGTGGGTCAACCAGACAAAATCTAAAAAATAACCCAAAAGTGGCCGTTTATGCAAAGTAAGCCTTCCGGCGTCCCTTTCGGGAACATTCAGCTATTTTTGACAAACGACATCACCTAATTTATTTAAGACTCTTTTTCTTGTTTTCTAAATTACAAAAAAAATGACCCGGTATTGAAAACACGGCCTTCTAGTGCCTCGGGGACGAAGATTTTAAGGCTGTGAGGGTCAAAAAATCATAACCTGACCCAAAGCGGTCATTCATGCAAAGTTAGCCTTCCGACTTCCTTTTCGGGAACATTCGGCTATATTTGATAAGAACGGCATCACCCGACTTATTTATAACAAAATTAGAATTTGACATTTTCGGCTATTTTATTTTATTTTATTTTATTTTTTTGCAAAAGGGGAGGTTGGACCCGATGAGGGTCCGGTGAGAATCAAACCAGCGTAGTTCTGCCCAAATAAAACAAATTATATCTGCAGACAAAATATCCCCCCCCCCCCCTTTTTATTGGCAAACAAAACGAACTATTTTCTATTTTTATTTTATTGACAAACAAATAAACTATTTTTTGAAAATAAAATCACACACATTTTTTTTATTGGCAAATAAAGCAAACTATTTTTTTGAAAATTATATCTTTTCAGTAGAAAGTTAAACAAACTATTTTGAAAAATAAAACTTTTATTTTTTTTTCATTGGCAAATAAAACAAACTATTTTAAAATAAAAACTTATCAATTTTTCTTTTTTCATTGGCAAAGAAAATAAACTATAAAACATTTTTTTTAAATTTATTTTCTCAAAAATCCGGCAGAGTTTCGACACTACTTGGTATGGTTTTTTTTTCTAAAAATAAGTAGTTGTCTCTCTACACTGCTATTTTTCTCTTTTTCCCCATTTTTTTTTATTTTCCAATATTCCCGATTTTCAGAAGTCGGTCAACATGCAAGTTTGAAGTAAATAAATGCATAAAACAAACAGGTTGCAGCAGGATGATTTATTTATTTATTTATTTATTTTAGGTTACCTGTCCTAGACGGACCCAACCCCTGTGTTGAGTCCCCTAAGTCAAACGCAACATGATGCAAATAAGCGTTCCTACTAGGGATCCGGCATGAGGCTTTATTATTCTAGGTTCAAAAACCTAGGTATATGTTCTAGACAGTGTACCCGAGCAGACAACTCGAGTCGGGGAGGGGGCTACGTACCGGGGACCCGAAGGATCGTCCAACTTTGTAACTTGTCCGAGCCCTTTCTTATTTTATGGTATGACTCTAACAGAATAGGGAGTCTCAGCCAGTAAGCACATCCCCGGAGGTGAGAAGAGAAAGGTTTCGGCACAATTTATATATACAGTTTAAATAATATCAAAAACGGTAAAGCATTTAGCACACTAGGCCCAAACATATAACAAAAATCAGATAATATACAAGCTAAATACAACAAATATACCAAGCTCGAATTCTAAACCCAGAACCAAAAGTTCTGGGTTGATGTGTCCCCAGTGGAGTCGCCAGAGCTGTCACACCTCCTTTTGGCGCTACTGCACCCCGCGAGGGCGTGCTAATGGGAGTTTTTTTCAATTAAAGGACAATCGAAACGGGATTAGATTATTGAGAAAATGGAGTCGCCACTCGAGAGATTTATGGTGTCCCAAGTCACCGGTTTGAATCACGAATCGAGGAAAAAGTTGATTCTGTATTACAGTCTACGAACCAGAAATCCGGATAAGAAATTCTGTTAACCCGGGAGAAGGTGTTAGGCATTCCCGAATTTTGTGATTCTAGCATGGTCGCTCAACTGTCATGTTTGGCTTAATTATCTGATTTTAATAACATGCTTTTATCTTTTGTGCAAATTTTAACTTTCAACCGCTTTTGATTATTATTATTTTATAAGAATTGCAACATCGTGAAAACACATCTAAAACTATGTTACATCAATGTACCCATGGTTATTGACATATTTTGACTCCGTTGGAATTTTGATTTGGGTCACATAAATGTGCGCCCGAGTTTAAGAAAGTGAAATTGTTAATACACGCCTAAAGAGACTAGCGTATTATTATTTTGTGGAAGGCCGTGAAATTCGCTAAACGACACATTCCGAAATCTAAGTATTTTAATAGATACGTTTATTGAGGGCCCTGCGAATTATGCGTTTTATTTTGGTGAGGCACACCTCATTTATTTTTAAAGGATAAACCTAAAGCGACTACATTTTTGTCTATATTTTTTTTAAATGAAAGAGAAGAAAAATCATGATTTATTACATGCTTGAAAAAGCCAATCATTAATTAGTTACTAGCTTGAGACAAATGTTAATGAAAAGTAATATTACTAAAATTAAAAATACAAGTAAAATACAGAATTAACAAACAATATTGTTAATAAGGAAACTAATTATCCTATAACTAATTTAACCCATATTGTTAGATGAAATTAAACCACTGGAATTTTATTTACAACCAATTAAAATCAAAATTAACCTTGACTACTAATGCTTGTGAAAATCTGTTAACTTAATCATTAACTTATCTTGCTTGAATTTAACTCATGCCTATTAGATTAATGACTTTAACGATTAGTACTACGATCCTAACTTCAAGTATAATGAGACTACGGATTCTATGAAATTACTAACCATTTTTATTTACATCTAAAATTGGCAAAAAAACTATACTTATCCGACACTTACCCTCTTAAGCCAACCAATCCCCCTTTTAAACAAATAAAAATTGCCTAAATCAAACCATAATGCATAATTCACAAAAATTACTTCAAACTTATGTCGTAGTTACATATTCGCGATTAACCTACTGTTTCAAATTAATGTCGACTCCAATTGTGATTACCTAAACTTGTTCATTCTCACAACTCAATACATTTTTTTTATTAAAAAAAAAAGACGAAATAGAATTCTAATTATATTGAATTTTACACTACTAATAATTTATAAATTGCAGTTTGCGAACAAAAGAAAACAGTTCTAGTCAAGCATAAATCCCACAGTCCATGTTTTCATTGAATTACAAAGATAGACTATATAACTTCATATCATTTTATTATTAAACTACAGATACAACTTAAATGCTCGAATACTTGAGCATTTTTTCCCACTTTAACAGCTACATCACAGTGATTCAAAAGTGTACCTGGTAATAGAACAGAAGAAGAATGTGAAGATCAGTGAATCAGTAGCAGACAACAGCAATGACAAGTCAAACAGCCCATAGATTCAATAAATGGCCATGAAGTATTTGAAATCAACAGGATCAGTAGAACTCCACTAAACACCCTTGGAATATATCCAGATATACTACACACTAGAACACTCTAGTAGATTAAAATCAACTAAAATAGTATTCAAAATATCCTGAATTTGAACTTTAAAATCCGTAGGAATGATCAATTAATTTGTAACTGATTTAACACTTTTAATTTTTTTTTCAGATCTTTTTTCTTTTTTCTTTTTTCGTTTTTCTCATCCTTTTCTCTAATGCTAGATTTTCGACCTCTAAATAGGCACACAATTAGTGTATTTCCCACTAACAAATTATCCTTTTAATTTTTAATTACCCACTACTCTAATGCCTTTTAATTAATCCCCTAATGCAATTTCTACCCTACCATTATGTCTTGTCCCCCACAATCATTAAACAAATATATTAGATTCCCACTACCATATGTCTTGTTCCCCACTATAATATTTTACTATTATTAAAGCTTAGTGGACAGAGCACTTAAATTAAAAATATCTGTAATTGGTTAATTTCCGTATTACCCCTGAAATTACTAAAATTACCCTTCTGCCCCCATCCCTTCAATCTGTACCAAAATTATCAACTGACCAATATTGGTTCCTAAAAACACCAAATCACTATAGCTATAACCAAATCAAGCCTAACAATTGACTAATTAACACATGGAACTAATTTTCAATCAACAGCATTAGGAATCATTTCAACAAAAATCATATTCATATCACAATTAACAGAACAAAACCAGTAGATTTAAAAAAAATAAATCATTAATTGAACTCCAAATTAAATCCAACAGTAATACAATCAAAAATGAAGGATTTAATGATCTAACAAAAGACAACCAAAATGAAGCTAAAACATGGTAGGATAATGAACACAAAAATAAAACACAAGCTAGCAAATACCAAATCATTACATGAATACTTGAATTTATCTAGTCTAAAACACAAGCATCAATTAATATCAACTCATAAAATCTAGCAATTCTAATTATCTAGTTTTGCAATTATCAAATACACAGAAATGAATGAATATCATGTCTATCACCACAAAATCAAGCAACAAGTTAAAAAATGGGAAATAGGTAAAACCTGGATTGCTTTCCAACTAAGCCGAAATGAAGACAACTTTAAACGAAAATCAACAACATCGAACCAGAATATTCGGACGAAGACTTCAACTTCGACGTAAACCAAAATCTGTCCGGCCAGCCATGGTTTTAAACAAACGACGAACAACGAACATACTGAAGACGACGACGAACAAAACAAACGACAATGACTGACGACGAATATGAACAAACTGGCGACAAACTCACTGGCGAAGGCTGCTGAAGACGATGGGACAACGTGTGGCTGGCGGAACTGGGCTGAAGCTGGTCGACGTGAGCAGTAGCTGGTCGTGAGGTTGTTTGGACGTGACAGTGGGGGCTGAAGCTGGTGGCGAATGGCTGGAGGGGTTGTTTGGACGTGGGTCGACGGGGAAGTGAAGGCTGCTGGATTTTCATCCAGTTTTGGTAGCAGCTGTGGAGGATTTTCGGCGGTTAAGGCTGGTTGACTACGGGACGACGTGGGGGGCTTGCTTGTTCCAGTTTGTCGAAGGGGTCATCGTGGTTGATGTGAGGAGGGTGTTGGAGCTTGGGGATGGGGCTGTTATGGAGGAGTTGCAGAAGGGTAGCCATGGTTGGAGCTTAATTTTGAGAAGATGAAGAGGGGGAGGGTGTTTGTTTTTTAGGTTTATGGTTTTTCTTTGTTTTGGGTAGTATAATGAAAAAATAAAAAATAAGGGGGGAGGGGTTTGTTTGGTCAGATGGGGCGGTTGGATTGGGATAGGGGGTTTTGGGTTGGGTAAGGGGTGTTTTGGGCCTAGTTTCTTTAATTTGAAACATGGCCCAATCCGCATTTCCTTCTATTTTTGGTTCTCTTTTCGTTTATTTTCTCCAAAATTAAACTTAAAGATCCTAAATTAAATTAATAAAACCAAAATTAACTTAAAATATTAATTAAATCCTAATAATAATTATCACACAAAATTAAGCATTAATTAAAATAAAATCGCACAATTTGGACATTAAATGCTAAAAATGCAAAAAATACATATTTTTTGTAATTTTCTATTTTTGTAAAACAAACTTAATTACTCCTAAATGTAGAATTGAATCCTAGATGAAAATGTGACATATTTTGTATTTTATATTAATTTAAACAAATAAACATGCACAGACAAGTACAAATAATTATCCAAAAATGCCGCGAAAAAACTCAAAATTTGCACACAAAGAAAAATTATTTTATTTTGAATTTTTGGGAGTAATTCATGTGAGGCAAAAATCACGTGCTCACAATTGTTTTGTCAAATTTTGCATGCCATTGTTTGGGTGTTTAAGTCCATAAAGCGATTTAACAACTTTTCACACTTTCTTTTCTTTACCAGGAACCACAAAACCCTCAGGTTGTTACATGTAAATTTCTTCCTCCAATTCTCGATTTAGGAAAGTTGTTTTAATATCCATTTGATGGATTTCAAGACCATACAAGGCCGCTAGTGCCACTAACACCCTAATAGATGTTATCCTCGTTACTGGCGAGTAAGTGTCAAAGTAATCAAGGCCTTCCTTTTGTCTATAACCTTTGACAACAAGTCTTGCCTTTTATTTGTCAATAGTGCCATCAGCTTTAATTTTTCGTTTAAAGATCCATTTCGAACCTAAAAGTTTATTTCCTGGAAGAAGATCAACCAATTCCCATGTATGATTATCCAAAATTGATTGAATCTCACTATTGACTGCCTCTTTCCAAAATGCTGAATCAGAAGGCGACATAGCTGTTTTACAAGTTTGTGGCTCATTTTGAAGCAAGAATGTCACAAAATCTAGTCCAAAGGAAGTAGATGTTCTTTGACGTTTACTATGCCTTGGATCTTCTACACTTGGAGTATTTTCCTTTGGTTCTTCTCGAGGTCATTTAGTTCTTTCACTTAACTACTCGCTTTCAATTTTATACGGATAGATGCTTTCAAAGAATTCAACATTATCTGATTCCATTATCGTATTAACACGAATCTCGGGATTATCAGATTTATGAACCAAAAACCGACATATTTTACTATTTGTAGCATATCCAATGAAAATGCAATCTATTATTTTTGGTCCAATTTTAACCCTTTTAGGTAAAGGAACCCATAACTTTGCTAGACACCCCCAAACTTTGAAATATTTCAAGTTGAATTTTCTTCCTTTCCATTTTTCATATGGAATAGATTGTGTTTTGTTGTGGGGTACTCTGTTGAGTATTCGGTTAGCTGTAAGGATAGCTTTCCCCTACAAACTCTACGGTAATCCGAAACTTATTAATAAAGAATTCATCATTTCTTTTAATGTCCGATTTTTCCTTTCCGCAATTCTGTGAGATTGAGGTGTGTAAGGTGCAACAGTTTGATACATAATTCCATATTCCAATATATTTCTGCAAATGGAGATTCATATTCTTCACCTCTATTATGTTGTTGAGCCAACCACAAGAATTGTTGTTTGTGTCATTATATAGCCAAAATTAATAAATGGTGAAGTTTTTAATCTTCAAACCAATCTGACACATTCAGAATTAATAAACGGTGAAATTTTTAATCTTCAAACCGATTAATATGTGACACAATCAAATTTAATAAACGGTGAAGTTTTTAATCTTCAAACCGAATAATAAATTGGAGTAGAATATCACTAAGATTTTAATCTCCAAAACGAATATAAAGTCACTTAGACTTTAATTTTCAACAAATGAGTAGAAAGTCATGAAGACTTTAATCTCGATGAACGAGTACAAAATCACGCAGATTTTGATCTCGAAGCAGGAGTAGAAAATCACGAAGATTTTGTTCTTCGTAACAGGTTTCGAAAATCATGCGAATTTTAATTCCCTTTCCAAATAGTTTTTCAACTAAACCATTATAACACTTAAACAGTTTGATATTTTTCTCTAATCAAACACATATATGTTCATCTTTACATATATTAAGATCTCAAGAATATTTTAAAGTATTAGGCGTAGGCCTAAGTCATATCTTACAACCTTAAAATAACTTTTTCACATAATTTCAAGCATGCTACCAAAGTTATATACCAAAAGATATAACTAATATAACCTTAGTTATTCTTAATTAATTTGCATGCAAGACACAATATATATTTGGGATCATCACATCTATTATTGATAGAAGTGCAACTTCATTAAATGTCACCTATAGCAGTAACATATAAAAACAAATAAGTGAAGTTAAAGAAAATAGAACCCAATTTTGCAACTTTCTTCACGAGTCATCACTTTAAATACTTCTAAAGTCATAGTAATTTAATTTTTTGGGAAGGAACTAGGATGTAGATCTCCCTTGAATGATTCCTTGAACCAACACAAAAGGCATGTTAGAGATAGAATTTAATTTTAAGAAACCCATAGGATTTCTAATTTTCAAATACTCCCCTATTATCTTCTTTCCATCATATGTGATTTATAAGAACCGTCACTCCAAAAAAAAAAATGCGACGAATAAGAACCATCATTATTTTGCTTTATTACTTTTAGATCAACCAAGATGTGCCTTGGCCCTTAGACATATTGTCCTTTTGCTTCAACGTCAAATTTGATTGTTATCCCATTACACACACTTTTCAGGTTGCTATGCTCACAAACTACACAAAAAGCAACACTGTTGAAAAAAAAAAGATGACAAATATACAATTAATGAATATGAACCAAGTAAGCAATGGGAATTGAAGTAAATTGATGGTCAATCTGTGCAGTCAAGTCCAGACCCAAGTTTCCAAGGACAGATACTTCCAAACCTTTTCCATTAGAATAAAATCATGAAATTAAGGAGACTAACCGCCAATATTCCTTAAGAAAGTATACGTTATCATAATCTCACAAAGAAATTCTTGACTGTGTAAACCTTCAAAGTAACGGAGCGTCGCTAGCCAGAATCGCACTTCTACCTTTTCTCAATTAACCATCACAATAATTTCCTTAAGATTGTTATAATGATCTGTATTGCTGTAAGTAAATAAAACAGTAATCTTTCTGAAAAATAAAACAGAAAGTTAGTAGAAACAATTCTGAAAAATAATATTCGAACTTTAAAATAATTTTTGAAACGTTGAAGGAACAAATCGAGTCCACTAATTACACAGTGTGTTCTTAAGGAAATTATTCCCCTCAAGTACCCGAGGTTATGGAATATATCCTTCCGGGATAGAACGATTTAACTCACTAGTGTATCGGTACCTAAAACTCTGGTGATCGACGAACCACTCGATGGTCGTAAAACACACTGGAATATTTTGTGCAGAAGAAGAAGAAGAAAATTTAGAAAATTTCGTAAGTAAATATTTTGGGATTTGAAGGTCTATTTATAGTCAACTTGGCGATGTTTCTGAAGAGGTTTGCAACCTTTCAGAATAGTCATGGCTGTTGGAACAGGTGTGACCCTCTGAAGAGGTTTGCAACCTTTCAGAACAGTCATGGCTGTTGGAAATTTTGCGGGAAATTTAAAACGAATTTAAATTAATTCGGGAAAGAAAAACGGGCTAGACCGGACCGGGTCGCGGGTCATCCCTCCATTTCTTTTCCCATCATTTTTCATTCACACCTCTTTTGTTATTATTTATTAAATAACAAACCCAACATCTATTTGAAAACAGTCTCTCTACCCCAGGGTAGATGTAAGGTGTGCGTACACACTATCCTCCCCAGATCCCACTAAGTGAAATTATAATGGGTTGTTGTTATTGTTGTTACAACTGTTGTTGGGTAGGTGAAATGTAGAAGGTTTATATATTTCTAGAAATAGGCTGAAAATTCACAGTTACTGTTTATGTCAAGTTTAGGTTTTCTTCCTCATGTGATAGTAGGAGTACGTACAAAATATTTAAGCAAAAAGACACGTGATATATTTTAAAATATCACTATCTATAATGGCGTACTAGTGCTAGCCCCTCGCCCTCATCTTTTACCATCTGATTTAATAGACTAAAAGTCAAGAAATTTTACAGAGAGGTTTTCCAATTTATTTATTGGTTGACAGTTCATAAGCACAACAGATTATTGTCTAAGCTAATCTAGAAGTTTGCACTTATTTCTTTCGGTGATAAAACCATTCAAATGCAGTTCTCCATACGGAACGCCTAACTTTATAAGAAATTCAAAACACGGTAAATTAAATTTCAATGTTTTGACTTTTCTTTACCAATATAGCATACTTTAACAAAAATTAGGCTCTCATTTTTCCAAAAGTTTGACAAGCAAAACTCAAAACGATCACATATGCCATACATTTCAACATCGGCTTCTATAAATATATAAAACACTTGCCCCTAATATTTCATGCATTAACCATATCCTTAAAAATGAAGATCATATCAAGGATTTTATTGCTTTCTTGCCTCCTATTTTTAACCTTATTCCAGGTAAACTCTGAACCAGTTCTTGATACTAATAAACAAGAAGTCCGTCCAGGTTACACCTACTACATTTTGCCGGCAACCACCGCCGCCAATGGAGGTGGCCTAACACTAGCGAAAGGCGAAAACGGGAGCTGCCCGCTCGACGTTTTTCAAGCACATAATTCACAGAGCAAAGGCCTTCCTTTAAAATTCTTAATGGTGAATTCAAGTGCAGGACTAGTAATTGACGATAATGAAGACATAAATATCAAATTTGCAGCACCAAGGTACGTGTCTATATGCAATAAATCCACTGTTTGGAAAATTGAAGATGGGTTTGTGACCACTGGCGGAATTAAAGGCGGGTCTGGAAATGGCACAGCCACAAGTTTGTTTACTATTCAGAAGTATGAAGATGCCTATGCGTTACAGTATTGTCCTAGAGCTACAGGGTGTTCTTTTATTTGTCCAAGATTATCGTGTGGGTATATTGGTATTGCACCTGGAGCTAATGGATCGAGGCGTTTGGCTGTAAATCGTCCAGTATTCAAGGTTGTGTTCGAGAAGGCCTAAGATACATAGGCGGATTCAGAATTTTTCACAATAAATATTTATATTAAATGTGGATTTCTAATACATATATAAAGTACGCGCAAAAGTTGATGAAATCATGTGAACCCATAATTATAATCTGGGTCTTCCTCTACTAAGATATTCATAGCTAGTAACATATATAGCCAAAATAAATAGCAAGCCCTGATGTTATATTTTATTGATGTAGGCCATATGCTTGTTATGCAGGAGGTGTTTCATATTGATTTGTCATTTAATCCACAGGAATAAATGCATGATATAATATTTAAGAGAAGTATATTTTTTCGCTCCCCAAGAATAATGGCCAGCAAAATGTGTATTTCTTTTAGCTAGCGAATATAATTAATTTCGGCGTACCGGCTAATTTTATATTTTGCCCAATATACTTCTTGTAGTTCACCTTTTTGTTATTTTGATTTATTATTATCCTAGTTTCCTTTTTCTATATAATTGATTAAAATCATGGTTATCAGATTATTACTACTCCCTCTGTTTCATATTAAATGAGCTGCTTTCCTTTTTAGTATGTTCTAAAATAAATGACACATTTCTAAATTTGGAAATAATTCAATTTTAAACTCTTTATTTTACCCCTTTTATTCTTAATGAGAAGCTTTTATAACCACACAAATGGCATGGCCCCACAAACCTTTTACCCCCCTTAAGCTTTCAATACCACAACTTTCATAAGTCTTTTTTTTTTTTCCTTAAACTCCGTGCCGAGTCAAACTACCTCAAACAATATGAAACGGAGGGAGTATTTTATTTTTTCGCTAGGTTATCATGCATTTTTTAACTTGCTACTAAGAGTATTTTTTGGTTACTTATATTTTTTACAAGGCAGAATAATTTAGTATACTCTTGTACTTGTCCCGACTTATCGTTCCGGCCTTGTATTCTATAGTTTGTTAAGTGAATATTTGTACTTGTTCGAATTTTATATATTAAACTCTTATGACTATTGATTGAGACTATAAGGCTGACTTGGCTTCAGTCCTAGCAGTAACATTTCCCATTATTTAACAGCCTTCTTCTTTATTCTTCATTGTTGAACCTAGTTGGAACTTTCTTAGGTACGTAACAAAATCATCTCTCTTCTTTTTCTTTATTTTTTTTAGTTTTTTCGTCCTTGTTTGGGATTTCGTTGATAAAATTACACCTTTATAGGGCTTCATAAGCAAGCAAACAAAAGAACTCTAATTTTTTATCTGATAAAGCATACGAGATTCTTCTATCTTCCCAAAAAAATCTTATAATATTATGACATAATCTGGTGGACCACAGCCCAAAATGATATCCAACTTACTTCACAAAAAAAAAAAAAAAAAAACCTAAAAACAAAACGGAA
>MU764781.1:23232-67973 GCA_026770625.1 Nicotiana glauca
GTTTCATCTCTTTCAGAGCACCCCTATTATACGACACCACCCTCCGCCGCCGCAGCTGGCTGGAAATCGTCGCCCCTGCCGGCCGGTGTCCAATGACGCCCATATTTACACCTCTTCATCGCCTTCATCTCCTCTTTCCAAAACTCCAATAATTATCCATCAAATCCAACTCAATCATCTCCAATAATCAAATCTGTGGACGCCGCCTCCGCCGCCCATGGCGGCGCCACCACCAATCCGCCCCAGATTAACATCCCTCACTCTCCCCACTCTCTTCTTTCCAACCATGCCCCCAACCTCCTTCGAATCAACCCCAAAATTCTCGAATCTTGATTTTAAGGTATGAACCCTAGCGCCGCCACAAGTCCCCAGTGGCTGCACCACCACCATAATTCCCCAAAAATCACATCACATGCTATCCTCACATCCCTCGTTCCTAATCCATTATCAGTAGCTCTCAAATACCACTCAAGTTGCTCGAATTTCAAATCTAAGAAGCGGTAGGGCTTGAGAGTTTGCGTCGGTGAGTTTTCTTAACCTTTTGTCTTTTTTATTTTTGAATTAGTCTCTTAATCTTGAATGTTTCTTCACGATTAATCGACTTAGGGTTTTGTATCCATTTTGAATTTTTGATTGAATTAGTTCTTCTGTGTGTGATTTGTTAGTCTGATCGGAAGCATGAGTTTGTACTTGTTAATTTTGTTATGTTCTGATTTCTCTTGTTAACCCATAATCAGTGTTTAGGTATGTAATTTTATTTTTTATTTTTTTATTTCTTTTAGCTCAGTTTTAGTTTCGTAATTTGATTAGCGGGATTCTGTTTCTTTTCAATTTCTTTTGATAAATTTTGTTTAATTGATAATTGATGGTTCGATAGTAGCATGAACTAGGTTTAATTTCCAGTTTTGTTTAGTATCAATTGGATTCGATAATTCAGTTTAGAATTTTTGGAGAGTGGTTTGGTTATAGCTGAATAATTTAGTGTTAATCAACCATAGTTGAAATATTAAATAAGGTAAAAAGGACAAAAGGGGATTGAATTCATCAGGGACTAATTTAGTAATTTCAGGTTGTTCAGGGTATTTTGGACTTTTGACAGTAGGATAGAATGCTGTAGAATTTCCTAGATCTTTCTAGAATAAGGCTTAGGTAAGATTTTGTTAAACGTAGGATGGTAACTTGTGGCATAAGTTAGAAATTAAGGGACTAACTAAATAAAAAAAGAAGGACAAAAAGGATAAATAGAAGTTTTCAGGGCTGCCCTCTTGGTGCCTATAAAAAGGGCATCATTGATGTCTTGAAGACACGTTTTTCAGCCATCAAAAAATTCCCCCTAAAAGCTATCTTTCTCTAATTTTCAGATCTGCATTTTGAAATTCAAATCTTCAAAAAATCCAAAAATATTAGAAAACAGAAAAAAAAATTGAAAAACAT
The DNA here is from genome assembly GCA_026770625.1 of Nicotiana glauca. Classification (NCBI taxonomy): domain Eukaryota; kingdom Viridiplantae; phylum Streptophyta; class Magnoliopsida; order Solanales; family Solanaceae; genus Nicotiana; species Nicotiana glauca. The sequence goes on from MU764781.1 coordinate 24,667, forward strand.
TTTACTATTTCCTTGCCTATTTCAATCATTTTCAAATTCCTATTTGGTATTCTTCATTTTCTGTTCTAAGCTCAAGTCTTAAAGGTATCTGGAGATGCTTTGGTGGTTCAATCCGAGTGGATTTGGTCCAATTAAGTGGGTTTCAGGTTGAGTTTAGCTTTACTAAGGATTCAGGAGTAGTTCAAATTAGATTTCGAGCTCCTGTGGGTTTATTCAAACTGGTTTTGGATTGATTTGATCTGTTAGCTGTTGAATATTTTGGACTTTAAACTTTCCCGAGCTATTGGTTATTCAATATTGCTGCTGCTACTGTTGCATTGTTGTGGCTGACCTCTTCTTCTTCTACTTGTATTTCGATCTCCAGGTACACGATCTGAGACTCTATGGCTGTAGCTTCACATGATTGAAACATGAAATGAATTGAGAATGATTCGCTTGCTATGGAATTGAAGTTTGGTAATTCTGCCACATTTTTGTCTGTGTTCAATTAGTTGTCCAGTATAATTAAACATCAAGTTGTTGTATATAACTTTGAACGGAGGACTTTGGACTGTGGACTGTGGACTGTTGGAAGTTTTGGATTCGTGACACTTCATGTAATGGTAGTTTAGTATATAATTGTTTAATAATAGGTTTAGTTGATTGGGATTTGTTGAAACAATAAGGATCAATGAGAAATCAGCCTGTTCGTGTTGAATGAACTCTTGTGATAAATTGTAGTCTAATAACCTAGTAGACCTTCTATGAAATTAGTAATCACATACGTTTAGCCTTTACATGTTAATACACAAATGCCTTAATGACTATCTACTGTGCCATTTGCTAGCTTAAGCCAATTCAAATTAGCTAGATTGTTTTGTGTTGTCATCCCTAAACTCCTCAGTAGCTAATTAAGCAAAGGAAAAACCGAGCATGGGAAATAAGATCAAACATATCCTGTTAATGTGAAGTAATGCCTTTCTTTATTATTAAAGATTGAAGGCAGTTAGCCGGATTTGGACCAATTTCGATGGCGTTCTGGTCAGTGTTTGGGCTCAGCTTAATGTTCAAGACTGGACGGCCCGTTCCAGGAAATTGTGGCCTCAATAGGCACAGTTTTGATACGCATGCTCATGCGAGCTTGGCCAGACCAACTTTCCCTTATGCACGCATGTGCTATGTTCCTTCCTTGGGCCATTTTCATGGCCCAAAAGGATGTGAGAGTTCATAAACCAATTAAAATAACTCTTAAATAATAATTAACTAGGATGTTTATTTTATTAGAGACAAATAATATAGAAAATCATAGTTACTTTAGGGTGGACTTTTAAATAAAATATGAGATGAGCCTCGCCAAATAAAAATGCAAACTCCTGGGCCCTCAATAAATATTGCATCAAAATACTTAGAAATCGGGATGGGCCGTTTAGCGAATTTCACGGCCTTCCACAAATAATAACGCGTTAGTCTCTTTATGCGCGATTTTAATAAAATTACATTCCTAAACTCGAGTGTGCATTTCATGTGACCTAAATCAAATCCCAAAACGTTGAATAGAGTGTGCTCAAGATTGCGGGTGCATTTCATGTAACGCGATCCGAAGGCCCACTTTAAACGACGTTCAACTTTCTTTTTAAAAAAATACATATTGAATAAAAGCAGTTAAAAGTAAAAATTGGCACATAGGTTCATCGTGTAATAAAATCAGATAAATAAGCTAAATACGACAGTTGAGCGACCGTGCTAGAACCACAGAACCCGGGAATGCCTAACACCTTCTCCCGGGTTAGTAGAATTCCTTACTCGGATTTCTGGTTTACGGACTGTTAACAGAGTCATATTTTCCTCGGTTCGGGATTAAACCGATGACTTGGGACACCCTTAATATCCCAAGTGGCAACTCTGAATATTAATAATAAATCCCGTTCCGATTGTCCTTTAAGTGAAAAAACTCCTTTACGCCCTTGCGGGTGTAATGAAAAAGGATGTGTGACAACTCTGGCGACTCTGTTGGGGATACAAACCCAGAACTTTGGTTCAGGGTTTAAGAATTCGAGCTTAGAATAATTGTTATGTTTGGCTTTATCAGATTTTCCTATATGTTTTCTGCTAAATATGCTAAATGCTTTACCGCTTCGATATTATTTGAACTATATATATAACGGTGCCGAAACCTTTCTCTTCTCACCTCCGAGAATGTGCTTACTGGTTGAGACTCCCTATTCTGTTAGTGTCATACCTTGAAATAAGAAAGAGGCCAGACAAGTTACTAAGCCGGACGATCCCGCGGGTCCCGGGTACGTAGCCCCCTCCTTGACTCGAGTTGTCCGCTCGGGTACACAGTCTAGAACACATACCCTAGTTTTCAACCTAGAATAACTTGACTTCATGCCGGATACCTAGTAGGAGCGCTTATTTGCATCAGGTGCATATGACCTAGGGGACTCAATACAGGGGTTGGGTCCATCTAGGGCAGGTAACCGGATATGAAAAAGACCACCCTGATGCATCCTACATGTTGCATGTACATTTATTTGTCTCGGGTCCGCGTGCTGATCAACTTGAATATTTGAAAAATTAAATAAAGGAGAGAAATTGTAGTGTAAAGAGTTAATTACCTATTTCAGAAAAACAACCAATGTCAAAATAGAGTCGAAACTCTGCCGAATTTTTAGGAAAATAAAAAAAGAAGGAAAGGGAAAAAAGGAAAAAGCTTTATTTTCAAATAGCTTGTTGAAAAGAAAATATAAAAAGAGTCATGTTTTTCAAAATAGTGTATTTGTCAAAAAAGAGTCTTGTTTTTTAAAATAGTTAGTTTATTTGCCCGAACTACGCTGGTTTGATTCTCACCGGAAGTGAGATACGTAGGCAACCCTCATCGGGTCCAACCATCCCTTTTCAAAAATAGCCAAAAAATACTGACATTTTAATTTTTTGTCAAAATAAGGCGGTTGACGCCATTCTTGTTGGAAAATAAGCTGAATGTCCCCAAAAGGGTGCCGGAAGGCTGTTTTTACAAGAACAGTCACCCTGAGTCATTTTAAAACGGTTTGCGGGCACAGCCTTACAATCTCCCTTTCGGAAGTGCTGAAAGGACGTATTCGCAAAATCGAGTCTTTGTTTTCTTAAATAAAAAATTTTGGAAAAATAGCCACTTTGATTTTTAAGTCAAAATAAGCCATTACATGGCCAGTTTTATTTAAATAGTCACAGTTGACATTGAAACCTTCTAAGTCTTGCGCAGGCCTGCGGGGATGCCAAGTGATGCCTCGCGCGCCCCAGGATATGAAGCTTTGATGCACCCTTGATCTAGTTTTTAATCATCAAGCCTGTATTTTGTTAGTTTGAGTCTTCTTTTGTAGTTTCCCTTCAAGAAAAATAAATAGTCTAATATCTCTTGCACTCGGCGTTTATTAATGAAATTTGAAAATCCCAAAATTATCCCTTTATTTTTGCATTCAAATTGCAAGAACTACGTTTGGTCTGATTCATGCGGGGTCATGATATGTAGGCAATCCCCATAGGATTCGACCATAACAAAAAGGAAAAAGAAAAAAATCAAAAAAAAAGGAAAAGAAAAGAGAGGACAAAAATGAAAAGTCAAAAAGAAAAGAAAAGAGCGGAAAAACAAGAAAGAAAGGAAAAATCGAGAAAGGGAAAGAATAGGAACAAGAGAAGACAAAGGCAAGAGTGAAAAGCAGAAAAAAACAAGAAGGAAAAAGAATAAAAACAAAGGAAGAGAAAGTTTGCAAAAGGCCGGGATGACGCATGCGACCGATAAAAAACTGTTACCAATATGTTAAATGCCCTAACGCTAACGTGATGGTTTCATTTTGTCATGTCATTCCAGAAAGGTGGTTGATTTGTGGTTTTAAAGTGGTAACTCTTCTTTACAACACAAAGACAAAAGGCAATTTGCAATAGAACCGAGTTGGTTAATACCAGTGCCCGACAGCAGTTGGATGAACGAGATGATGGATTGGTTGAAGAGGTGAGGATGTTAAGACAACACATGGCAGACATGTATCTAGCTTGGATGACTGGGAAGGCACCAACCCTGCCTCCACCAATTTTTCCGGATGTTGCCCTTACCCAAACTCCCTACACAATGCCAGATGATTCTCCATATTCCCCAGATACACCCGCTTATCATAATTTTCCCAACTACCCTAGTAACTCCATCACTCATCCTCCAGTTACATCTCCCCGAAATTACGTTCATGGCATATCCACTACCCCAAACAATGAATACCCACTCAAATCTCACAATACCTAATATCACTCCCCAGAGGTTGCCCGCAAGGTCCTCGATTCATACAAGAAGAGCTCCTGGGATGAGCAGCTTCATGCTAGAAATGAAAGGGTTACGGGAAGAGAAGGGCGATATGGGATACCCAGGATGTTGAAAAGCACAGAACAGTCCTTCATGGATAGGCGAGGAGTGAACGGCCAGGGCAGCATGCCTGCTGGGTTCAAAGTATCAAAATTTAACTTGTACGATGGGCGTGGAGATCTGATGGTCCACCTGAGGGCCTATTGAAATGAAATGAGGATTGTTGGAGAGAAAGATGACGTTATGATGGCGTATTTCAGTGAAAGCCTAACTGGGGCAGCCTTGGACTGGCATACCCATCAAGATGTTGATAAGTGGCTTATATTGGGTGACATGGCTCAAGACTTTGTCCGATACTTTCAATGTAAATCGAGTGTTACCTCAGACCGCTCCTTGCTATCTAAGATGGAAAAGAGGCCAGAGGAAAGCTTTAATGAGTTTGGGCTCAGATGGAGGGCGAAAGCTGCTCGAGTCAGTCCTCCGATTAGCGAAGAAGAAATGGTCAAGCTTTTTCTACAGGCCAAAGAAACCACTTACTACAGTCATTTGATCCCGACCCTGGGAAAGCCTTTCAATAATGTGTTAAAAATGGGGGAACTAGTAGAATAAGGAATCAAGTCAGGCAAAATCGTGAGTTGTTCGGAAGCCATTCAGAACGTACCAGTAAGCTTGGTTGGAAAAAAGAGGAACAAAAAAGACGATCCGATAGGTTTTCCTGATCAACACTTCCAGCCTCGACATCGTCCTCATGGTTATCCTTGTGCATTAGATGACCCTCCCTGACGCTAGTTCTCTCCACAGAACTCCCAAAGTCGCCCATCACATTCTCGTTACCCAGCTCCTCTAAATGCCCATCTACCCCCGCGAGCTTACTAAAAACAAGTCGGATCAGGTTTTCGGCCCAATCCAGCATTTAAGAGTGAGAGGTTACGGAAGAAGAAAACCTTCACTCCATTGGGAGAATCATACGCCAGTCTGTTCCAACAGTTAAGGACACTGGACATGTTGAAGCCGATTCAGATAAAAGCGCCGAACCCACCTCCAAAGAAGTTCGATCCTTCTCAAAAGTGCGCATACTGCTCAGGTGCCCTGGGGCACAACATAGAGAAATGTTGGAATATGAAGAATGCAATTCAGAAGCTTATTGATGCAGGCGACATTGTCCTGCAAAGTCCAGATGCAGCAAACACTGGCCAAAATCCATCTCCTGTGCATAATGAGACTCATATGGTGGGTATGATTGATCGTGAGAATGAGCCGGCAGAGGAAACCCAGAAGCAGTTTGCTCTGAATAACGTGATGAAGACTTGTGAAAATTCCAGCAATCTTGGTGTGAAATTCAGTGGCTAAGACGCCTTGCTTGGCAATTGGGAAGACGCTCCATATCTTGGAGTTTTGGTGGTTTATTTTGCTGTCATTTCTGTTGTCCGGGTTATTTCAGGGTTGTAATCCGGATATTGTCTTGTGGCTCAAACCTTTCTATCCTTTCACTTTGCCTTGTTTGTCTCGTCGTAGTAGCTTGTGTAGTGCTGTTTAGGTTTGTTCAAGGGTTGTAAGTCTAGTCTAGTTTGCTTGGTTTGTTGTTTAAACCCTTTCACCATCAGTCTAATGCAATTCTCTATTTCCCGCCATTTCTAGTCATTTTATCTAGTTCCTTTCTCCTTTTACAATTCTTTTCATGCTGGTTCTAGGGGACACGACATGCACGCATAATTCTCAGTCTGGTTTTAAAAATCAGTTTAGTAATGAAGCCATGAAACAATGTTGAAGATGTGAGGACATTCAACGGAATAAGAAATGGCATGTTGAGATCACTTCGAGCCCAAATTGTGAAACTGGGGGGCAGTTGGAACATAAAGAAATACTGTCGAAATGCATCATCGGCAAGTTTGCACCAAGTTTACAGGGGCCGTTCGTGGCACCGTGTTTGTTGCCCTAATCGACAAATACAGAAGGCAAATATGTGAATATGGTTATTAATTCTGGTGCAATCAAAGGACGTTACTTATGTTTTCCTCAATTCGTTCAATTGTGTAGTTTGCACTTGGCATGTTTTGAAGATTGGAATGACGAAGGCATTTTATTCTGCTATCCAAATATTTTATCCTTTGTTTTCCTTTTGAGCCTCAGTTATTTTCTTTCATACTCCTCTTTCGGAATCAATAATAAAACTCGTAAGCTCGAGCGGGAAAATCAGCGGAGAAACAAGAGAAAAACAGTGAAAAAGAAAAGAAAAAGAGAAATGAAAAGAAAATAAAAGAGAAAAGAAAAGAAAAAGAAAAGAAAAGAAAAGAAGAGAAAAGAAAAGAAAATAAAAAAGAAGAGAAAAGAAAGAGAAAATAAAAGAAAAGAGAAGGAAAAGAAAAGAAATGAAAAAAAAAAGAAAAGGAAAAGTGGAAAAAAGAAAGATCGCAACAACGAAGTAATTTTATGGCCTGAACTACGTTTGACTTGATCCCGAAAGGGTACGTAGGCAGCCTCTCTCTGAGGTTCAATCACACCGAAATAGAAACCCAAAAGTCCCCAAGAAAGAAACTGGGGCAGAAGTTGTGGGTTGTGAGAAATCTGATTCCGAAGTTGTAATTTTTGAACCCGTGTTTAATTGTTTTGAGCTATGACACCCTTCTTTCTAACCCCATCCGAAAGCCTGCGTTACAGTACAAAGAAAGACCTTTTGATCAGTCTTGAAAAAATGCCGAGTCAAGCAAGTAGAGGTAAATCACGTTAGAGGCCACACTCCGGTACAAGAAGCAAACATTCCGGTGCAAGAAGAAAAATGATGAAAATGAGAGAGTCTTGTTGGTGAAATCCTTCGTGGATACCCCAAGGCAATGAAAGATGAGAGAAATCCAAATGAGAGAGTCTTTTTGGTGAAAACCGTCACGGGCACCATAAGGCGATGGTGAGACGAGAGAAAAACCAAAATGAGAGAGGCTTGATAGTAAAAACCCTTCAGGCACTACAAGTCGAATAAAGATTGGGAATCAGATCGGGCAAGCGGAGCGTTGAAGCCTAGTTTCACGGCGAAGAGGTACAACAAGAGCCGAACATCAGACTTGCTAAAAAAGAATATGTTGCAGGTGCATGTCAAGGTCATTGGAGTTGGTATCCACATCCGATAGGTTTCCAATTGTTAGTTTTCTTGTTAGGAATCATCTCTTTCATTGTCCTCCTACTATATTCCTTTTGTCCTGTTTACTTCTTCCTCTTGAGCCTGTCCATTCATAACAAGTGAGAAATGACTTCAAAATCTGCCACCGAGCTTTCCAATTGAACAAAATGGTATCTTGCCAGCATATCAAATTGTCGTAAGTCAGGAAAGAACAACAGGCACGAAGTTGGCAACAATCAACATGCTTTGGGATCCTTGTAAAATGCAACGGCCTGGCATATGTCAATTCATGAACAACGCAACAAATAAAAGGTTTGGGGTGAACGGATCGAAGGTATTTGCGGTGAAACACAAAAGATTTGGTACACATCATGAACAATGAAACAGTATAAAGTGTTTTTGGTGAATGGTTAGAGGTATTCTCCGCGTCAAGAATAACAAAGAAAGTGGTTAATCAATAAACAAGCAAGGTCTTCGAGGGGAAAGCAGTTATCATGGAAACTGAAGGAGCAATAAACCTTAAAGCTGAAGCCTGTTTAAGCCGAGGAAGAACATCATACACACAAAATAGGGAGCAATAGTCGTGCTTTGGAATTTACATGGGACATAAAGGTTGGGGAGATACCAGTTCATGCAACACAACAGATAGAAGATAGTGGGAGGGTATTCTAGGGGTTAGTCCAGAAACGAGCAAGGTCCTCGAGTGGAAATCAATCATCTTGGCAATTGCAGAAGTAGCTGCCCTCAAAGTTCAAGGCCACCAAACCAACCACCACATTTTAAACTCACAAGTTTTCTTGGTTTGAAACAGGAACAAAGCAGTGCAAGAAAGTCGATTCAACAATAGGAAGGAAATGAAAGGAAGAACGACAAAAGGGAAGTTTCTCAAATCGCTGCCCTTGCCTGTCATGTTAGTGTGCACAAAATACTGCCATTGCTTTCACATTTTTACTCCTAGGATAAAAGGCCTAGTCTGATGGATTTTTCTCCAAATCTAAATCTTAGTCTGACAAATCTTTCTCCTAAGATAACAAAAGACCTAGTCTGATGATTTTCTCCTAGAGTCGAAATCTTAGACTGATGAATCTTTCTCCTGAGATAGTAAACCTAGTCTGATGACTCTTCTCCTAGGATCCAAATCTTAGTCTGATGAAAATCTCTCCTAAGATAACAAAAGACCTAGTCTGATGAATCTTCTCCTAGAGTCGAAATCTTAGTCTAATGAATCTTTCTCTTGAGATAGTAAACCTAGTCTGATGACTCTTCTCCTACGATCCAAATTTGAGTCTCATGAAACTCTCTCCTAAGATAACCAAAATAGACCTAGTTTGATGAACCTTCTCCTGGGATCAAAATCTTAATCTGACGAATCTTTCTCCTAAGATAACAAAATAAAAACCCTAGTCTGAGGAACTTTCTCCTAGGATCAAAATCTTAGTCTGACGAATCTTTCTCCTAAGATAACAAAAGACCTAGTATGATGAATCTTCTCCTAGAGTCGAAATCTTAGTCTGATGAAACTATCTCCTAAGATAACAAAAAATGGACCTAGTCTAATGAACCTTCTCCTAGAATTAACATCTTAGTCTGATGAATCTTTCTCCTAAGATAAAAACCCTAGTTTGATGAACGGCCTCCTAGGATAAAAATCTCAGTCTGATGAAACTTTCTCCTAAGATAACAAGATAACAAAAACCTAGTCCGATGAATTTTCTCATAGGGTTTGTATCTTAGTCTGATGAATCTTTCTCCTAAAATAACAGAAAACCTAGTCTGATGAATTTTTTCCTAGGATAAAAATCTTAGTTAAATCGTTTCACTCACAAGGGACATACATGCCAATCAAGTCTTTAGTTTCACTCTCGCCGTAACATCGGTAGCTTAGGTAACAATTCACAAGTCTGCCCAGTCACCAAACTGAGGCAGAAAATTTTCTTTGTTTGTTTATTTTTGTTGCAGTCAGGAGCCCACCCGGAGAACAAGGGAATACTTTTCAATCTTCAACAGTCAGGCGCTCACCTGGAGAACAAGGGAATACTTTTCAATTGCATCAGTCAGGAGCCCGCCTGGAGAACAAAGGAGTACAATTTAAAGTTTTAGCTTTCAAAATTCTTTGTTTTGTCTATTTTGTGAAGTTAGGAGCCTGCCTGGAGAGTAGGGAATACTTTTCAAGTTCGGTAGTCAGGCGCCCACCTGAAGAACAAGGGAAGTACAATTCAAATTTTAGCCTTCAATTTTTGATATTTGGTAACATGTTGTACCCAGTTTCCAAACTGGGGCAGAAAGTTTTCTTTGTTTTGTCTATTTTTGTGAAGTCCGCCTGGAGAATAGGAGAATTCATTTCGAGCTTTGAAGTCGGGAGCCCACCCGTACAACAAGGGAATACATTCAAGTTCAGCAATTTAAAAGAAGGGACAATATCTCAGTTTACAATTTGGAGCGGCAATAATGGATTTCACCAGGAGAACACAAGACAACAAGAAAACACAAGACAACAAGGAAACATGAAGTACAAGAGCAAGTTTGAAGAATTTAGATAGGACTTTTGTAATTCATAGTCACAATTTAGTTTAGCTTCTTTTTATTTTTGACATGGCATAATAAGGGAGGTCAGCAAGCAGTAGCAGCAGCAAGCATAGTGAAATCACAGCTCCTGGTAGTCCCAGCAACCAGACACTCCTGAACTACACTGATCTGATTCCTGTTTAGCCCAGGATATGTAGGCAATCTCTGAAGCAGGGTGCGGTAAACTCTTTCAAAAAATGCTTCACACGACATATTCAAATGGGCAAAAATCGCTCGTATTTGCTCACTTATCTTTGCACGAAAACGCTTCGTGTTTCCGAGCAAAGAGGGACAGCTGTGAGCACGTGATTTTTGCCCTATATATGAATTATTCCCAAAAATTCAAACAAAATAATTTTTCTTTCATTATTTTATAATTTTGTGAATTTTGTGTTATTTTTGTTAATTGTGTGCATTTTATCTGTGCATTTTTATTCATATAAAAAATATAAAAAATACATTTGCATTCAGGATTTAATTTCATAATTTAGGATTAATTTATTTTAGAATAAAATATGAAGAAAATAACAAAAATAGTTCACTTTTGTATTTTTAATTGTTTAACTGTGAATTCGTCACAAATAGATTTTAAACAATTTTAGGAATTAATTAGCTTAGTGTTGGAAATAAATTAGGTCTTTAATTTAATTTTGCATTTTTTATAAAATCAAAAAAATACAAAAATACAAATTGAAATACATTACTAAATAAGAAAAGGAGAAAAAGAAAAAAAACAAAATGAAAAAGAGAAAACAAAGAAGGAAAAAACCCGAATTGGGCCATCTGTTATAAACCTTGCTTAGCCCAAACAATTACCTGCCCCAATCCATAGCCCAGTCACCCAACACCCGGTCCAGCCCCCCTTCTAAATACGACACTCGTTTAGGGCTTAATCAATCCCAGCCGTCTAGGTTGAGTTGATCAACGGATAGGAACTAACCAAAAGGTGATATATAAGTGTCTGATACCCTAGCCCCCACATTTCGCCTCTCTTAGAGCACCCTTATTATACGCCACCACCCTCCACCGTCGCCGCCAGCCGAAAATCGTCGCCGGCGGCGGCCGGTGCCCAATGGCGCCAAGATTTACACCTCTTTATCGCCTTCATCTCCTCTTTCTAAAAATCCAAAAATCATCCATCAAATCCAACTCAATCATCTCAAATAATTAAATCTGTGGACGCCACCTCCGCCGCCCACGGCAGCGCCACCACCAATCCGCCCCAGATTAACACCCCTCACTCTCCTCACTCTCCTCTTTCCAACCATGCCCCCAGCCTCATTCGAATCAACCCCAAAATTCTCGAATCTTGATTTTAAGGTATGAACCCTAGCGCCGCCACAAGTCCCCAGTGGCGGCGCCACCACTAGAATTCCCCAAAAATCACATCACATGCTATCCTCACATCCCTCATTCCTAATCCGTTATCAGTAGCTCCCAAATACCACTCAAGTTGCTTGAATTTCGAATCTAAGAAGCGGTAGGACTTGAGAGTTTGCGTCGAAGAGTTTTATTAACCTTTTGTCTTTTTTATTTTTGAATTAGTCTCTTCATCTTGAATGTTTCTTCATGATTAATCGACTTAGGGTTTTGTATCCATTTTGAATTAGTGATTGAATTAGTTCTTCTCTGTGTGATTTGTTTGTCTGATCGGAAGCATGAGTTTGTACTTGTTAATTTTGTTATATTCTGATTTCTCTTGTTAACCCATAATCAGTGTTTAGGTCCGTAATTTTGTTTTGTTTTATTTTTTTTAGCTCAGTTTTAGTTTGGTAATTTGATTTGCGGGATTCTGTTTCTTTTTAATTTATTTTGATTTATTTTATTTAATTGGTAATTGATGGTTCGATAGTAGCATGAACTAGGTTTAATTTCCAGTTTTGTTTAGCATCAATTGGATTCGATAATTCAGTTTAGAATTTTTGGAGAGTGGTTTGGTTATAGCTGAATAGTTTAGTGTTAATCAAGCATAGTTGAAATTGTAACTAAGGTAAAAGGGACAAAAGGGGATTGAATTCATCAGGGACTAATTTAGTAATTTTAGGTTGTTCAGGGGTATTTTGGGCTTTTGACAGTAGGATAGAATGCTGTAGAATTTCTTAGATCTTTCAAGAATAAGGCTTAGGTCAGATTTTGTTAAACTTAGGATAGTAACTTGTGGCATAAGTTAGAAATTAAGGGACTAACTAAATAAAAAAAGAAGGACTAATAGGATAAATAGAAGTTTTCAGGGCTGCCCTCTTGGTGCCTATAAAAAGGGCATCATTGATGCCTTGAAGGACAAGTTTTTCAACCATCAAAAAATGCCCCCTAAAAGCTATCTTTCTCCAATTTTCAGATCTGCATTTTGAAATTCAAATCTTCAAAAAATCCAAAAACATTATAAAATAGAAAAAAAATCAAATTTTTTTTTACTATTTCATTGCCTATTTCAATCATTTTCAAATTCCTATTTGGTGTTCTTCATTTTCTGCTCTAAGCTCAAGTCTTAAAGGTATCTGGAGGTGCTTTGGTGGTTCAATCCAAGTGGATTTGGTCTAATTAAGTAGGTTTCAGGTTGAGTTTAGCTTTACTAAGGATTCAAGAGTAGTTCGAATTAAATTTTGAGCTCCTATGGGTTTATTCAAACTGGTTTTGGATCGATTTGCTAAGTTCTCTGTTAGTTGTTGAATATTTTGGACTTTAAACTTGTTCCTGGGCTATTGGTTATTCCATATTACTGCTGCTACTATTGCATTGCTATGGCTGACCTCTTCTTCTTTTACTTGTATTTCGATCTCCAAGTACACGATCTGAGACTCTGTGGTTGTAGCTTCACATGATTGAAACATGAAATGAATTGAGAATGGTTCTCTTGCTGTGGAATTGAAGTTTGATAATTCTGCCACATTTTTGTCTGTGTTCAATTGTTTGTCCAGTATAATTAAACATCAAGTTGTTGTATATAACTTTGAACGGAGGACTTTGGACTGTGGACCGTTGGAAGTTTTGGATTCGTGACACTTCATGTAATGGTAGTTTAGTATATAATTGTTTAATAATAGTTTTAGTTGATTGGGATTTGTTGAAACAATAAGGATCGAATGAGAAATCAGCCTGTTCGTGTTGAATGAACTCTTGTGATAAATTGTAGTCTAATAACCTAGTATACCTTCTATGAAATTAGTAATCACATACGTTTAGCCTTCACATGTTAATACACAAATGCCTTAATGACTATCTGTTGTGCCATTTGCTAGCTTAAGCCAATTCAAATTAGCTAGATTGTTTTGTGTTGTCATCGCTAAACTTCTCTATAGCTAATTAAGCAAAGGAAAAACCGAGCATGGGAAATAGGATCAAACATATCCTATTAATGTGAAGTAGTGCCTTTCTTTATTATTAATGATTGAAGGCAGTTAATCTGATTTGGACCAATTTCGATGGTGTTTTGGTCATAGTTTGGCTCAGCTTAATGTTCAGTACTGGACGGCCCGTTCCAGGCAATTGTGGCCTCAATAGGCTCAGTTTTGATACGCATGCTCATGCGAGCTTGGCCAGACCAGCTTTCCCTTATGCACGCCTGTGCTATGTTCCTTCCTTGGGCCATTTTCAAGGCCCAAAAGGATGTGAGAGTTCATAAACCAATTAAAATAACTCTTAAATAATAATTAACTAGGACTTTTATTTTATTAGAGACAAATAATATAGAAAATCATAGTTACTTCAGGGTGGACTTTTAAATAAAATATAGACGAGCCTCACCAAATAAAAATGCAAACTGCGGGTCCCTCAATAAATATTGCATTAAAATACTTAAAAATCGGGATGGGCCATTTAGCGAATTTCACGGCCTTCCCCAAATAATAACGCGTTAGTCTCTTTAGGCGTGATTTTAATAAAATTACATTCCTAAACTCGGGTGTGCATTTCATGTGACCCAAATCAAATCCCAAAACGTTGAATAGAGTGTGCTCAAGATTGCGGGTGCATTTTATGTGACGCAATCCGAAGGCCCGCTTTAAACGACGTTCAACTTTCTTTTAAAAAAATACATATTGAATAAAAGCGATTAAAAGTAAAAATTGGCACATAGGTTCATCATGAAATAAAAGCAGATAAATAAGCTAAATACGATAGTTGAGCGACCGTGCTAGGACCACGGAACCCGGGAATGCCTAACACCTTCTCCCGGGTTAACAGAATTCCTTACTCGGATTTCTGGTTCGCGGACTGTTAACAGAGTCATATTTTCCTCGGTTCGGGATTCAACCGGTGATTTGGGACACCCTTAATCTCCCAAGTGGCGACTCTAAATATTAATAATAAATCCCATTCCAATTGTCCTTTAAGTGGAAAAACTCTTTTACTCCCTTGCAGGTGTAGTGAAAAAGGAGGTTTGACTGCTCTGGCGATTCTACTGGGGATACAAACCCAGAACTTCGGTTCAGGGTTTAATAATTCGAGCTTAGAATAATTGTTATGTTTGGCTTTATCTGATTTTCCTACATGTTTTCTGCTAAATGTGCTAAATGCTTTACCGCTTCGATATTATTTGACCTGTATATATAAACGGTGCCGAAACCCTTCTTTTCTCACCTCCGAGGATGTGCTTACTGGTTGAGACTCCCTATTCTGTTAGTGTCGTACCTTGAAATAAGAAAGAGGCCAGACAAGTTACTAAGCCGGACGATCCCGCGGGTCCCCGATACGTAGCCCCCTCCTCGACTCGAGTTTTATGCTCGGGTAAATAGTCTAGAACACATACCCAGGTTTTGAACCTTGTATAACTTGACTTCATGCCTGATCAGTAGTAGGAGCGCTTATTTGCATCACGTGCATATGACCTAGGGAACTCAACACAGGGGTTGGGTCCGTCTAGGACAGGTAACCGGATATGAAAAAGACCACCCTGATGCATCCTACATGTTGCATGTACATTTATTTATCTCGGGTCCGCGTGCTGACCGGCTTGAATATTTGAAAAAATTGAACAAAAAATAGAGAAATAGCAGTGTAAAGAGTTAATTACCTATTTCAGAAAAACAACCAATGTCAAAATAGAGTCGAAACTCTGCCGAATTTTTAGGAAAATGAAAAAAGAAGGAAAGGGAAAAAAGGAAAGAGCTTTATTTTCAAATAGCTTGTTGAAAACAAAATATAAAAAGAGTCATGTTTTTCGAAATGGTGTATTTGTCAAAAAAGAGTCTTGTTTCCGAAAATAGTTAGTTTATTTGTCCGTACTACGCTGGTTTGATTCTCACTGGATGTAAGATACGTAGTCAACCCTCATCGGGTCCAACCATCCCTTTTCAAAAATAGCCAAAAAATACCGACATTTTAATTTTTTGTCGAAATAAGGCGGGTGACGCCATTCTTGTTGGAAAATAAGCTGAATGTCCCCAAAAGGGCGCCAGAAGGCTGTTTTTACAAGAACAGTCACCCTGAGTCATTTTAAAATGGTTTGCGGGCACAGCTTTACAATCTCCCTTTCGGAAGTGTTGAAAGGACGTACTCGCAAAACCGAGTCTTTGTTTTCTTAAATACAAATTTTGGAAAAATAGCCACTTTGCTTTTTAAGTCATAATAAGCCATTACATGACCAATTTTATTAAAATAGTCATAGTTGATATTGTAACCTTCTCAGTCTTGTGCAGGCCTGTAGCGATGCCAAGTGATGCCCAACGTGCCCCAAGATGTGAAGCTTTGATGCACCCTTGATCTAGTTTTTAATCATCGAGTCTGTATTTTGTTATTTTGAGTCTGCTTTTGTAGTTTCCCTTCAAGAAAAATAAATAGTCTAATATCTCTTGTACTCGGCGTTTATTAATAAAATTTAAAAATACCAAAATTATCCCTTTATTTTTGCATTCAATTTGCAAGAACTACGCTTGGTCTGATTCATGCGGGGTCATGATACGTAGGCAATCCCCATAGGATTCAACCATAACAAAAAGAAAAAAGAAAAAAACAAAAAAAAAGGAAAAGAAAAGAGAGGACAACAATGAAAAGGCAAAAAGAAAAGAAAAGAGCGGAAAAACAAGAAAGAAAGAAAAAATCGAGAAAGGGAGAGAATAGGAACAAGAGAAGACAAATGCAAGTGTGAAAAGAAGAAAAAAACAAGAAGGAAAAAGAATAAAAACAAAGGAAGAGAAAGTTTGCAAAAAGGCTGGGATGACGCATGCGACCGATCAAAAGCTGTTACCAATACGTTAAATGCCCTAACGCTAACGTGATGGTTTCACTTTGTCATCTCATTCCAGAAAGGTGGTTGATTTGTGATTTTAAAGTGGTAACTCTTCTTTACAACACAAGGATAAAAGGCAATGGCAAAGAACAATAGAACTGAGTTGGTTAATACCAGTGCCCGAGAGCAGTTGGATGAACGAGATGATAGGTTTGTTGAAGAGGTGCGGATGTTAAGACAACACATGGCTGACATGTATCTAGCTTGGATGACTGGGAAGGCACCAACCCAGCCTCCACCAATTTTTCCGGATGTTGCCCTTACCCAAACTCCCAACACAATGCCAGATGATTCTCCATATTCCCCAGATACACCCGCTTATCATAATTTTCCCAACTACCCTAGTAATTCTATCACTCATCCTCCAGTTACATCTCCCCGAAATTACTTTCATGGCATATCCACTACCCCAAACAATGAATACCTACTCAAATCTCAGAATACCTTATATCACTCCCCAGAGGTTGCCCGCAAGGTCCTCGATTCATACAAGAAAAGCTCCCGGGATGAGCAGCTTCATGCTAGAAATGAAAGGGTTACGGGAAGAGAAGGGCGAGATGGGATACCGAGGATGTTGAAAAGCACAGAACTGTCCTTCAGGGACAAGTGAGGAGTGGACGGCTAGGGCAGCATGCCCGCTGGGTTCAAAGTATCAAAATTTAACTTGTACGATGGGCGTGGAGATCTGGTGGTCCACCTGAGGGCCTATTGAAATGAAATGATGATTTTTGGAGAGAAAGATGACGTTATGATGGCGTATTTCAGTGAAATCCTAACTGGGGCAGCCTTGGACTTGCATATCCGTCAAGATGTTGATAAGTGGCTTACATTGGGTGACATGGCTCAAGACTTTGTCCGATACTTTCAATGCAAATTGAGTGTTACCTCAGACCGCTCCTTGCTATCTAAGATGGAAAAGAGGTCGGAGAAAATTTTTAATGAGTTTGGGCTCAGATGGAGGGCGAAAGCTGCTCGAGTCAGTCCTCCGATTAGCGAAGAAGAAATGGTCAAACTTTTTCTACAGGTCTAAGGACCCACTTACTACAATCATTTGATCCCGGCCCTGGGAAAGCCTTTCAATGATGTGTTAAAATTGGGGGAACTAGTAGAAGAAGGAATCAATTCAGGCAAAATCGTGAGTTGTTCGGAAGCCATTCAGAACGTAACAGTAAGCTTTGTTGGAAAAAAGAGGAACAAAAAAGACGATCCGATAGGTTTTCCTGATCAACACTTCCAGCCTCGACATCGTCCCCGTGGTTATCCTTGTGCATTAGATGACCCTCCCTGATGCTACTTCTATCGATAGAACTCCCAAAGTCGCCCATCGCATTCTTGGTACCCTGCTCTTCGAAATGCCCATCTACCCCGCGAGCTTACCAAAAACACCCAGGATCAGGTTTTCGGCCCAATCCAGCATTTAAGAATGAGAGGTTACTGAAGAAGAAAACCTTCACTCCATTTGGAGAATCATACGCCAATCTATTCCAGCAGTTAAGGATACTGGACATGTTGAAGCCGATTCAGATAAAAGCGCTGAACCCTCCTCCAAAGAAGCTCGATCCTTCTCAAAAGTGCGCATACTGCTCAGGTGCCCTGGGGCACGATATAGAGAAATATTGGAATATGAAGAATGCAATTCAGAAGCTTATTGATGCAGGCGACATTGTCGTGCAAAGTCCAGATGCAGTAAACACTGGCCAAAATCCATCTCCTGTACGTAATGAGACGCATATGGCGACTCTGAATATTAATAATAAATCCCGTTCCAATTATCCTTTAAGTGGAAAAACTCCTTTATGCCCTTGCGGGTGTAGTGAAAAAGGTGTGATAGTCGGCCATAAATACAGGTCTGGTAACCGACCCCACTTCCTTCAGCTTTCGTAGCCACCCCCTGGCCCATTTCGAGCCTCCTCCTTTTCATCTCCAACGATTCTTCGCCCTCAGGAGGCTCATCCGCTAGAACTATCTCCACATGAGTGGGTATGTCATACTTCATATGGAGATTATCTAAATGATTTTTTAGCAACTCAGAAAGTTTCAGAGTCGGCACAGGAGAATCTTTATTAAAATCACTCCGGGATAAGAGGCGCTTCGGTAACAATGCTTCCACTGTAAAAGGGCTAATGTCCTCTTCTTCCTCCTTTTCGCCGCCATCGAAGGGAGGCGGCATGTTCAATGGGGCAGCTTCCGGGACCCTCTCATATTCTCGTTGAGATTTAGGCATGATTCTATTCTAGAGAAAATCACACACGGCACAACGGAGAAGAAGGAAATTTCCGACCAAAGGAAAAGTGCCGGAGTGTGAGAACGGATGCTGAAGAGTTGGAATGTTCTTACAAATGGTCAAAGTTTGCATCAGATTAAACCCTTCCCCTATTTATAGGCTTAGGTGGCGCCAGAATCGGAGAGGCAGACTTTGAATCGGTACGGGAAACCAAGTGCCAGAGTACCTATTTCACTGCCTCGAGAATACGCGCAATGATGATGCATGCGAGTAATGACATCACATAAAGGAAAGGTATTTCATCTCGACGCTCTGACAATTATGACTCTTTTCTTCTACCTGTCACATCATAATTTTTGGGCAAAGTCAAACTCTCCTTGAATGAGGGTGCCGATTCCGTCCATCGAGGATGCATCTCACTGCGACCCCGATGAATGGAGGAACTAACTGTATGGGGTCAAATTTGACCAACCGTGTCCCTAAACCAGCATGACCAACTGCTAAACATGCGCAAGCCGAGATAGAAGGAGGACTCAAAGGTAGTGGGAGGAACGACTTCATAATCTCGTCGGCCCCTCTATAATGTGTACTTAGTCTCTGTACTTTAATATTTAAAGAAGGATCCCCTCCTATATAAGGGGATCCAAGCATTGTAAAGGGTATCCGATTCATTATTAAAAATACAAGCTCTCTTGCTCTCTCATCTCTCTAACATTATCTCTCTCATCTATATAAGATTATCATCTTTTCTCCCCCTTTGATTATATTATTGCTATACGAATCAATTACAGAGATCATTCCTAGAGTCTATTATCTTCGATTACGATTTACCCCTTCATCTGTATTGATTGCTTTTCTTAAAAAGTGTTTAACAGCTTTTGAGTAAAACAGCTATGTGTATGATACTATAACAAAGGAGTTTTGTACTTCAAATAATAAGCAAACAGAACCAAATACAATCAAACATACTCAAGAGCATTAATTAGCGACCTAAGCTAGATATCAACTGATAAACGAGCCAAAAAAAATTAAAAAAAGAGATAAGAAAAATGAATTAAGAAAAGATGACAGTATTTACCACCAAAACAACAGAAAAAATGCACAAAAGGATGACCGAAAATTCAATGAAAGAAGATGATGGGGAGATAGAGTGGAGAAGACGATGAAAGAGAAAGAATCTATGTAAAAGGGGGAATAGGGTTTGGGGGTTTTAATTTAGTTTTTAACACATTATTTCATATGTGGCTGGCACTAAACCATGACATGGAGTTCTATGTTGAGGTAATTGTATTGCACACATATGTTAGAATAGCTAGGCTGTTATTAGTTGAGCTATTATTTTTGTATTTGGGCCACTAGTTTGCTGAGTCCATATTTATTTGTATTGTAAATGGTAAATAGGTAGGGTGATTTTTTCTCTGTATATGGGTTTGTATATAAACACAGTTTTGGACAAATACGTGACTTATACGCACATTTTATTAATTAAAGTCTGCTCTTTTTCTCTCGAATCTTCTATGGATCATATCTCTTTCAACTCTTCTCCGCTAAGTTCTCTCAATTTCTGTCGAATCTAACATGGAATCGGAGCAATTCGTTACACATTTGAGTTAGTTCCAAAATATCTTTCAAAGCTGAAGAGTTAGTTCCGAAATCTTTTTCAAAGTTGAAGATTCGAGAATTTTTTTTGAAGCCCCAATTTTTTTTCAAAACCCTAATTCCATAAGTTTTCTCTTGATTTTTGGTGTTTTTCTTAAGATTTGGCTGATACTTCTCATAGTCTCAAGTTTTTGATACCGATTTGTTGTGATTTCGCGCGGGTTAGCTGATTCTGTGACTCGACTCTGAGAATCTTTATGTTTTACGGTAGAACATGATCGCTCCTGGTGATTTCAGTTTTGTTACCTTTGAAGGTGGTTTGGTAAGATTTTTTTACTTCCTATCTTGTATGAATGTTCCTCTGGTGGTGTTTCAAGATTGATTTGTTTTTCCGTGAAGTCAACTGATAAACTTGATCAATGGGTGATCGAAGTGATTCTTATGACAATGGACCAGATATTTTTGGACTCAAAAATTATCTTAATTTGCCTTCATCTCATCCATTTTATCTCCACCCTTCAGATAACCCTGGTATTGTATTAGTCATGAAACAGTTTAATGGTACTTGCTTTGGGTCTTGAAGAAGGGGTATCATAATTGCTTTGTCAAATAAAAAAAAAATAGGATTCATAAATGGATTTATGTGCAACCTTCTCAAAATTCCATTTTGTTTGATCAGTGGGAACAATGTAATAACATGATTATTAGTTGGATTCTTAATTCCTTTGATCCTGACATTGCGCAAAGTGTGATATACTATAAGACTGCTAAGAGTCTCTGATATGAACTTAATCATAGAAGTCTACCAAATGGTGCAAGAATGTATGAAGTACAAAAGGATTTGAGTTCTGTCTCCCAGGGTTCATCTGATGTTGGAGGATATTTCAAAAAGTGAAGAGGTTATGGGATGAGATGAACTCTCTAGACTCGGACTCTTATTGTGTTTGTGAGTGTAATTATGGAGACAAACACAAAATGATTAAATAGGAAAAAAATAAAAAATTAATACAGTTTCTGATGGGTTTGAATGAATTATATGATAATGCAAGAGGTAACATATGATGGAGCCTTTTCCTGGTGACCAAGGCATATTCCTTAATAATTCAAGATGAGAAACAGAGAGGCATTCAGTATGCTCCAATTTTTCAATTTGATGCAGCCTCCTTCTCCGCTGGTTCAACTGTCAACTCCAACACAAAATAAACAACTGGTCCATCCAACTCTAACCCAATATATAATGTCAATGCTACTAATCCAACCAAGAGGTATAATGATGATTCAAAGAAATTGTTCTGCAAGTATTGCAAAAAGAATGGCCATACAATTGAGAAATGTTTCAAACTACATGGGTACCCATAGAATTTAAAACCTGTCAGTAGGAATATGAGAGTAGCTGCCAATGTATATTCCTTTTTCTAATGAAAAACTTGATAACTCTAGTCAAGGCTCTAATAGCAATTCATCAGCTCCTCATGCCACAATTACGGAATAGTACAATTAACTAATGAACATCCTTCAGAATGTCCAGGTGGTGGAAAATGCTCAATCTCAGTCTGTCCTTGTTGTTGCCAAATTTTCAGGTATTTCTGCTGCTCTATTCATAGAGGTTGTTAGTGTACTTGTTAGGCTTCAATACAAAATTCTGATACACGGATCTTGGAGAACATCGGACCATATGACATCCAACAAATCTTTACTCCCATATATTGTTTCTTTACCTATTTCATATCTCATTACTCTACCTAATGGCTATAAAGTGAAAGAATCCTTTTATTGTTTTGTGGTACTTAATTCTATTGTTACATTTTCTAAAGTTCTATATGTACCAACATTTAAATATAATCTCATTTCTGTACATAAAATTGTTACTTGGTACATCTTCAATCTTGATACTCACCAACAGTTCCTGTTATTTACAGGGCCCTTCTCTGAAGAGCCCACTGGAACTTGGTAAGGTGACATATGGGTTATATCTTCTCAATTCTGAAATTGTCCAAGCTAAAGATCCACAGAGTATTCATCCTATTGTTCATGTTCCATATGTTTCTGCAAATAATGTGACTAGTACCAAATCTCATGTACTATGGCACAACAGATTAGGCCATCTTCCTTTTTCAAAACTACAAAAACTTAGTTGTGTTGATATCCCTCATTTTAATAGACAACCGTTCATTTGTGATATATGCCCCCTTGCTAGACAACAAAGACTTTATTTTTTTTCAAAAAGTGCTTCTTATTCTTAGAAGATTTTTGATCTTCTTCATGTTGATATTTGGGGGCCCTATCACAATCCTACACAAAGACACTATAATTATTTTCTTACTATAGTAGATGATTGTAGTAGATATACTTGGACTCATCTACTAAGTCATAAAGGAAATGCATTGTCTATTCTAAAATCTTTATTTTCCATGTTTGAAACACATTTCAATTTCAAAATAAAATCCATTAGAACTGATAATACTTTAGAACTTGGTTCCAGTTCTGAAGCCCCTCAATTCCTTCAATCTAAGGGTATCATCCATCAAACCACAGCTCCTTATACACCCTAACAAAATGGGATTGTGGAAAGAATGCATAAACATTTGTTGGAAACATCAAGAGCTTTACTTTTCCAATCCAAATTACCAATTCATTTTTGGGGTGATTGTGTACTGGCAGCTACATACTTGATAAATAGATTTCCCATCATTGTTTTATCTTGCAAAAGTCCCTATGAGTTACTTTATGGAGTGCTCACTTATACTCACTTGAGAAGCTTTAGATGTCTTTGTTATGATGTTATACCTAAACCCTTCAGGGATAAGTTTTCCCCCAGGTCAGTGGCATGTATTTTCCTAGGTTATCCACTTGGAAAGAAAGCTTACATACTCCTATAGTTGTCTGATAAGAAAACACTTATTTCAAGAGATGTGATTTTCCATGAGAACATTTTTCCATTGTAAATCCTCCACACCAAAGACTTTATTCCCAAATATTCCATCTGTATTTCTAGAGCAAGAACAATCACCTCACATTGATCATGTACCACCACCTATACAAACATCTACTCATGAAACCTAGCTCCAATGTTTCTTCTAGTGGTGATATGGATGCATCTTTATCCAGTCCTATTGTCTCTCCTAGTTATTCTAATCCTTCCACTTTTTTCGCTCTTTCTCCTTCCATTTCTTGTAATCCTACTATTCTAGGAAGATATCCTTTTAGAAATCACAATCCCCCTTCTTATTTTCAAGATTATATCTGTCCCACCTTAACTTCCTTAAATTGTGTGACCAGATCTGTTTGCTTCAGTACTTTGAATTCCTTTAATCAGAATTTAGTCAAGAGACAAGATAATGTGCATAAACCTGTAATTTTCCAGCAAGAAACTTTAAATCTTGCTTGGCAGGAAGCTATGTTGAAAGAATTGACGTACTTGAGGCAAATAAGACTTGGGATATAGTTCCTTTACCACCAGGCAAAAAACCTATAGGGAATAAATGGATATACAAAATCAAACATAGGGCGGTTGGTAGTATTGGACGACTAAGGCTAGGTTAGTGGTAGGGGGGACACAACCTGAAGGGGTTGATTATGTAGAGATATTTTCCCAGTGGTTAAAATGACCACTACTAAAACTATTATTGTAGTGGCTGTTAAGAGGCATTAGCCTATATTTCAATTAGAGATCAATAATACATTTTTGCATGGAGACCTTGATGAAGAGGTGTATATTAGGATCCCGAAGGATATGGTAGTTTTTGGTGATAATCTGGTATGTAAGTTGAAAAAAATCCTTATATAGATTAAAGCAAGCTTCTAGACAATGGTACTCCAAGTTAAGTGATTCTTTGATTTCTAGGGATATACTGCTTCCAAAAATAACTATTCTCTTTTTATTAAATCTGCTTATTATTTTATTACCGTTGTTATTATGTATGTTGATGACATTCTTTTGAGTGGAAATGATGATAAGGAAATTTCTTCCCTTAAATTGTTACTGGACAATTAGTTCAAAATTAAGGATTTAGGGCATTTGCATTATTTTCTTGGTTTGGAAAATTCTATTAGAATCTGCTAGAGTTGTTGTTTGTAAGAGAAAGTTTGCTCTGGATCTCTTTACCTAATTTGATTATTTAGAATGCACTTATTTTACCAGCCCCTTAGATGATAATTAGAAGCTCAAAGCCGTTGATGGGAAGCCTTATCTGATCCTACTTTGTATAGAAAATTGGTTGGCAAATTGAACTTTCTTAAAAATACAAGACCTCTTCTTGCCTACTCAGTTTAATGTTTGAGTCAGTTTATACATGCTCCTTGTGATTCACATTTTGCTGTTGCCTACCATGTTCTTTCATACATCAAGGGTACTTTGGGTTAAGGGTGTTTATGGGTGCAGATGATGATTTTTCCTTACGTGCTTTCTGTGACTCTGATTGTGTAGCCTGCCCAGATTCACGCAGATCCGTAAATGGTTACCTGATTATTCTTGGGAATTCTCTTCTTACTTAGAAATCCAAGAAGCAATACATTGTGTCTCTGTCTTCAGCCAAGGCATAATATCAATCCATGCGGCAGGTCATTGATGAGTTATATTGGCTTACCAGATTATTGGTTGAAGTCTCTGTCACCTCCATTGTGCCTGTTTCTCTAAATTGTGATAGTTAGTCAACTATATACATTGAAAAAAAATTAGTATTTCATGAGCGCACCAAACACATCAAACTAGATTGTCATTTTGTACGCAAAAAGTTACAGGATAGGCTGATTTCTTATCTTTTGTCCCTAGCAGGTTGCAGCTTGCCGATATGCTTACGAAGCCACTCCCTGTTGTGACTCATCATTTTATCTTGAGCAAGTTGGGTATGGCTAACCACCCTCCAACTTGAGGGGGTATGTTAGAATAGCTGGGTTGTTATTAGTTGGGCTGTTATTTTTATATCTGGGCCACTAGTTTACTGAGTCCATATTTATTTATATTATAAATGGTAGATGGGTCGGGTGATTTTTTATCTGTATATGGGTCTGTATATAAATACATTTTTGGACACACGTGTGACTTACTCGCTTATTTTATCAATTACAGTCTGCTATTTTTCTCTCGAATATTCTATGGATCATATCTCTCTCTAATCATCTCTGCTAAATTCTCTCAATTTCTGTCGAATCTAACAACATACTGACCTCTTCAAAAAAGGGTTTCTAACAAGCACAAGTTTTCACTTGACAAACTATAGAATACTGGGATCTGGATGACAAATCAGAACATGAGTCTAGTTAGCTATTATGTTTTTTTAACAATTACATACGGGGTTTAAAGGAAAAGGAGATGGGACACTAAGGATTGTATGATTCGGGCGTCCAATTGTATAAATAGGAATTTTAAAGTGTTCTTAAGAATTTCATGTGTTTTGGTGTTATATCCGTAGTTTTAGATGATATTTTGGCAATTTGATCACACGAGCAAGTTCGTATGATGTTTTAAAAGTTGACTGCTTGTTTGGTTTGGAGACCAAGGGCTCGGGTGAATTTTGGATAGGCTACGGAGTGATTTTAAATTAAGGAATTTTATTGGTATGCTTCAGGTATGCAGACTTTGCATTTGCGGACAGCAGGGTTGGGAGGGGACCTTCGCAATTACGAAGCTCAAGATCGCAATTGTGATCAGCTCAGACTGCATTTGCGAATACTTGTTCACATTTGCGATGCTAGCAGGCCTGGGTCATTCTTCACATTTGTGAAGTAAAGTTCGCATTTGCGAGGTTCGCAAATTGCGTACCCCCGATCACAAATGCAATACCTTCAACTGTTCAAAAATAATTTTGGACGGGATTTTTAATTCATTCTCCCATTTTTCTAAACTAAACCTTAAGAAGCAATTTTCCAAAGATCATTTCTTCCCCAAATCATAGGTAAGAATATCCTAACTCATTTCTTTCAATCTTTCACTTCTTTTAACAAGATTTCAACCTATAATCTAGAGTTTTCATGGTGGAAATGGGAATTTTTGGGTAGAACTTAGGAATTTTGAAATTTGGGAATTTCGACCTCAAATTGAGGTCGGATTCCAAAACCAATTATATATTCGGGCTTGGGTGTGAATGGGTAATCGAGTTTTGACCAAGCAAGCCCGGGGTCGAATTTTAACATTTTAGGGAAAATGTTGGGAAACTTATAATTATGTATTGGAATTAATTTCTTTAGCTATAATTGATATTGTTAAGTTAATTATGACTAGATAGGAGTGGATCAGAGGTGGAAACTAGAGGAGAAGCGGAATTGGGCATTGAGTTGGCTGTAGGATTTAGGTAAGTGCTGTGTCTAACTTTGACTTCAGGGATTATGTATCCCCGACTTATTTGCTATGTGAAAATCTATGTGTGTGACGTATAGGTGAGGTGATGAGTAACTATGCGCCGCCAAATTATCTGTTTAGCCTGTTTATTTCCCCATTCTTAACATATTGTCTTCCTGTCTTAACTGCTATATGCTTAATGGTGTTTCCATATTTAATTGCTTCTTGTTAGATGTTTTTTTCTTTATTGAAGGTATTAAATATTCTGTAGTTTCATTGTGTTACATTATTAGTTTAAGTTGGTTTATCGGTGTTTCCAGGTATACTTTGGTTGGTCTCACTGTGTAGTATTAATTAAATGAAGTTTCATAATTGTATAGCCTTTGCTTTGGTTTGAGGCTAAAATATTGTGGAGGGTTTTGAGCTGAATTGTGAAATTCCTGTCTTATTGTGTGATTGGTACTGATATGGTGGGATCGGGTTGCGCTCCACAACATGAGGAATAAGGGTGATATATTGAGGAGGTATAAAAGTGAAATGTGATTGTCTGCTAGGATCGGGTTGCACGCCGCAACAGGAGGAATAAGGGTGATATATTATGGAGTAATAAGGGTAGATTGTTATTGTACAGTGGGATCGGATTGTACGCCGCAACAGGAGGAATAAGGGTGGATTGATGGGGAGTAATAAGGATGAATGTTCATATCATTACTGATTATATAGCGGGATCGGGATGCGCGCCGCATCAGTTTATTATTTATGTATCCTTCTTCTGCTGTGAATTTATTCTTCAGTTTTGTATCTCGCCTAAGGATTGATTATAGCTGGGTACTGATAAGATATTGGAATTCCGTATTCATTTTGCTGCAAGTTATTATTTCATTTTGTTCCGTACTTTTTTCCCACTTTATTATATAATGTATATAGGTTATAATGTAATTGCCCCGCCGTAGCCTCGTCAAGGTTAGGCTTGCACTTACTAGTACATGGGGTCAGTTGAACTGATACTACACCCTGCACTTTCTGTGCAGATTTTGGAGCTGGTAGTGGCTGATTGAGAGGTCAGTTGCTGACATTTCATCTAGGAGACCCAAGGTAGTCTTGCTGGCGTTCGGAGCCCCTGGCATCCCTTCCTATGTTTCTATATTCCTATTTTCTTTTCTTTCGGGATTGATGTAATTTCTTTCGGAGTGATGTTTGTAGTAATTCATAGTATATTTGTGGATTGTGACACCCGACTCTGGGTGGTAGTAGTAGTAATATCTATGATATTGTGAATAGACAAAAGATTATTTACGTATTTCCGCATTTATTTCTACTCGATTTTTTCTGTTAAATTTTAATCTATGAAATGTAAAGGAAAAAGGTTAATGGAACTCTAATGTTGGATTGCCTAGCGAGTGCAATATTAGGAGCCATCATGGTCCCGATGGTTGGAAATCCGGATCATGACAAGTTAGTATCAGAGCACTAGGTTACCTAGGTCTCACAATTCAGGAACAAGCTAGGTAGAGTCTGAGGGATCAGTATGGAGATGTCAGTGCTTATACCCATTGGCTACAGTTTAGGAACACTTTCACTTCTATTCTTTACTGTCGTGTAATTTGACCTCTCAATGCTAATTGAACTCTCTACTCTTGTTTTTTCGTAGATGGTAAGAAGACGTACCGCTTTTTCATCTGAGAAGCAGCTAGAGCCCAGTGGCAACTCCTAAGAGGGCAGAGGATAAGGCTGAGGCTGAGGCAGGGACATGGCTCAGCCCAGAGCTTGAGTATTAGCACCTGCGGCGGAGTCTCAAGTAGAGTATGATGAGGCGGCTCCAGGCCAGACTATTCCAGTAGGGCCAGCTCAGGTTCTAGAGGGGTTCATCGCTACCCCATTTCTTCAGGATGCTTTGGTCCATTCTAGTGGGCCTTATGAAGAGTGTTGCACATCCCGACACCTTTCATGTAGCATCAGCCATTTCTAAGGCTGGGGGAGGAGCCCAAACTCTCGCTACCCACACTCCGGAGAAGATGAATCCTCAGTTTCAAACTCCAGCAGCTCACCCCATTGGGGTAGTTCTGCCAGGTGTTGTAGCACAGACCGGTGATGGTTCAACTATGTCGTTTGAGGCTTTATGGAGATTGGATTGGTTTACCAAGCTTTTTACCACTACCTATGGTAGTACATATTTAGATGATCCCCAGGACTATCTGGACAGTTGTCATGAGGTATTACGCAACATAGGGATAGTGAAGACCAATGGGGTCGACTTTGCTATCTTTCGTCTGTCAGGTTCCACCAAGAAATGGTGAAGAGATTTTTGTTTAGCTAGACCAGATAGGTCGACAGCTCTTACTTAGGACCAATTCTCACATCTATTTTTGGAGAAGTATCTTCCTATCACACAGAGGGAGTACTATCTGAGGCAATTCGAGCGCCTTCAGCAGGGTTCTATGGCTGTCACTTAGTACGAGACTAGTTTTGTTGATTTGACCCGTCATGCTCTTCTTATAATCCTACAAAGAGAGAGAGAGGGTGAGGAGGTTAATTGAGAGACTTGCTCAGCCTATCAGAATGCAGATGGCTAAGGAGACATGGAGTGAGATTTCTTTCCAGGATGTATCCAATGTGGCTAGAGGAGTTGAGATGGTTTTAGCTCAGGGCAGTAATCAGGCATCCGACAAGAGACCTCTTCAATCCGGTGGATTTAGTGGGGACTCATTTGGAGGCCGGGGTTCTTTTGGTAAGGGCTATCCTCCCAGGCTTTTTCATTCATCACTTCAGATATCCTATGGAGCTTTAGGGAGTCATGGTCTTTATGTGCCTCCTATAGGGCAGCCAGCTTCTAGTACACCGCCAGCTCCTATCAGCGCACCTCCTCTTCAGATTTATTATCGCTGTCAGTCGGCCCATCAGGTTTAGTCTAAGTTTCCCCAATTGCAGTATCATGATAGATGTTTCGAGTATGGTGAGTATGGGCATATCTAGAGGACATGTCCGCGATTAGTGGGTGTTCAGTCACACTAGTAGGGTTCTCGAGCCATGATTCCGGCACCGCCTGCTCAGCCAGCTAGAGGTAGGGGTCAGGGAGCCATAGGAAGAGGTCCGGACACTAGAGGTGGAGGTCCGGCCGCTAGAGGTGGAGGCCCGGCTGCTAAAGGTAGAGGCCAGCCAATAGAAGGTCGTCCTAAGGATATGGTTCAGAGTGGTGGGGCCCAGACCCAGACCCAATGTTATGCTTTCCCAGCCAGGTCTGAGGCTAAGTCATTCGATGCTATTATCATAGGTACTGTTTCAGTTTGCAATAGAGATGTTTTAGTTCTATTTGATCAAGGGTGTACATACTCTATGTGTCATCTTATTTTGATTCAGCTTTGGTTGTGCCTCGCGATTCTTTGAGTGATCTTGTGTATGTGTCCATACCAGTGGGGGATTCTACTATTGTAGATCATGTTAATTGTCCGTGTCTGGTTATTATTGTAGGTCTTGAGACTAGCATAAATCTCCCGCTTCTTGATATGGTAGATTTCGATGTCATTTTGAGGATGGATTGGATATCACCTTATCATGCTATATTGGACATTCATGCGACGACCATGACCTTAGTATTGCTGGGATTGCCTCGATTATAGTAGATAGGGACTCCTGGTCATTCTACCAGTTGGGTTATCTCTTATATAAAGGCTCGGCGTATGGTCAAAAAGGGGTGTTCGGCTTATTTGGCTTATGTTCATGATTCTAGTGCAGAGGTTCATTTCATGGATTTTGTACCAGTTGTTCGAGCACTCAGCCCATTTCTATTTTGCCATACTGTATGGCACCGCCAGAGTTGAAAGAACTGAAGGAGCAACTACAATATTTGCTTGATAAGGGCTTTGTTAGACCTAGTGTCACACCCTAGGCTGCACCGGTGTTATTTGTAAATAAGAAGGATGGGTCGATGAGGATGTGTATATACTATCGGCAGTTGAACAAAGTCACCATAAAGAACAAGTATCCATTACCGAGGATTGATGAATTATTTGATCAACTTCAGGATGCCAAGGTGTTTTCAAAGATCGATTTGAGGTTTGGTTATCATCAGTTGAGGATTAAGGCATCTGATGTCCCTAAGATAGCTTTTTAGACCTGGTACGAGCATTCTAAGTTTCTAATAATGTCATTTGGGTTGACAAATACCCCAGCAGCATTCATCGATTTGATGAACTGGCTGTTTAAGCCCTATTTGGATTCCTTCGTGATTGTTTTTATTGATGATACCTTGATCTACTCCCACAGTCAAGAGGAGTATGAGCAACATCTTCAGATCGTTCTTCAAACTCTGAGAGACAACCAATTATAAGCTAAGTTTTCAAAATGTGAGTTTTAGTTGAGTTTAGTTGCTTTCTTAGGTCACGTTGTATCAGAAGAGGGTATTTAGGTGGATTCTAAGAAGATTGAGGTCGTTCAGAATTAGCCTTGACCTACTTCAGCCATAGAGATCCGTAGTTTCTTGGGTTTGGTGGGCTATTAACATCGGTTTGTGGATGGGTATTCAGCTATACTAGCCCCGTTGACCAGGTTGACTCAGAAAGATACCCCGTTCAGATGGTCAGACGAGTGTGAGGCGAGCTTTCAGAAGCTCAAGATAGCTTTGACTACGATGCTGGTATTGGTGTTGACCATAGGTTTAGGGCCCTATACAGTATATTGTGACGTATCTTGTATTGGACTTGGTACAATATTAATGCAGGGTGGCAAGGTTATTGTATATGCTTCATAGCAGCTGAAGGTTTATGAAAAGAATTATCCATTTTATAACTTAGAGTTGGAAGCCATTGTTCACACGCTGAAGATTTGGAGTCTCTATTTATATGGCGTGTCGCGTGATGTGTTCATGGATCATTAGAGTTTGCAGTATTTGTTCAAGAAGAAGGAGCTTAATTTGAGGTAGAGAAGGTGGTTGGAGATATTGAATGACTATGACATCACCATCTTGTATCATCTGGGGAAGGCCAATGTGGTGGCCGATGCTTTGAGTAGGAAGTCAGCTAGTACAGGTAGTCTTGCGTATATTCCTGTCGGTGAAAGACCATTTGTGTTAGATGTTCAGGCGTTAGCCAATCAGTTTGTGAGGTTGGATGTTTCTAAGCCCAGTTGTATTTTAACTTGCACAGTCAATCGGTCTTTTTTGTTTGAGCGTATTAGGGATCGGTAATATAATAACCCTTATTTTCTTGTAATTACACACAGTGCAACACTCTTATGCCAAGCAAGTTACGGTTGGAGATGATGGATTTTTGAGGAAGCAGGGTCGTGTTTGTGT
Organism: Nicotiana glauca; assembly: GCA_026770625.1. Lineage (NCBI taxonomy): Eukaryota > Viridiplantae > Streptophyta > Magnoliopsida > Solanales > Solanaceae > Nicotiana > Nicotiana glauca. The sequence continues at coordinate 56,272 of MU764781.1, forward strand.
GCCTAATGTGGGTGGGCTTTGTGAGTTGATTCTAGAGGAGGCCCACAGTTCTCGGTATTCTATTTATCTGGGCACCGCTAAGATGTATCAGGACTTGCGGCAACATTACTGGTGGAGGAGAATGAAGAAGGATATAGTTGTACATGTAGCTCTTTGTCTGAATTGTTAGCAAGTAAAGTACGAGCATCAGAGGCCTGGTGGTTTGCTTAAGAAGATAGAGATTCCTGAGTGGAAGTGGGACCGTATTACCATGGATTTTGTTGTTGGACTTCCACAGACTCGGAGGAAGTTCGATGCGATTTGGGTTATTGTGGATTGGCTGACCAAGTCACCACATTCCATTCATGTGGCAGTTTCCTATTCTTCGGAGCGTTTGGCGGAGATTTTTATCCGTGAGATCGTTCGTCCTCACAGTATGCCTGTATCTATCATTTTCGATCTAGGTACGCAGTTTACCTCGCATTTCTGGAGGGCAGTACAACGTGATTTGGGTACGCAGTTCGAGTTGAGCACGACATTTCATCCTCAGATGGATGAAAAGTCTGAGCGTACTATTCAAATCTTGGAGGAAATGCTCCGCGCCTATGTTATTGACTTTTGAGGTTCTTGGGATCAGTTCTTACCGTTTGCGGAGTTTGCCTACAACAACAGCTATTAGTCGAGCATCCATATGGCTCCCAACGAGGCATTATATGGTAGACGGTATCGATTATCGGTTGGGTGGTTTGAGCCGGGGGAGGCTCGATTATTGGGTACAGATTTAGTGCAGGATGCCTTGGATAAGGTGAAGCTTATTTAGGATAGACTTCGTACAACTCAATCTAGGCAGAAGTGTTAAGCCAACCATAAGGTTCGTGATGTGAAATTCATGGTCGGAGAGAGAGTGTTTCTTTGGGTATCACCCATGAAGGGTGTGATGCGGTTTGGGAAGAAGGTCAAGTTAACCCCTAGGTTCATCGTGCCTTTTGAGATTTTTGATCGAGTGAGAGAGGTGGCCTACAAACTTGCGTTGTCCCCAGGTTTATCAGCGGTACATCTACTGTACTGTTTCATGTGTCCATGCTTCAGAAGTATCATGGCGATCCATCCCACTTGTTGGGTTTCAGCACTGTCAAGTTGGACAAGGATTTGACCTACAGTGGCTATTTTAGACCGGCAGGTTCGTCAGTTGAGATTGAAGAATTATCCTTCGGTTCGCGTGCAGTGGAAAGCTTAGCATGTTGAGCCAGCTACCTGGGAGTCCGAGTTCGATACGCGAAGCAGATATCCCCATCTTTTCACCAGCTCAGATACTTTTCTATGTGCGTTCGAGGACGAATGTTTGTTTTAGTGGTGGAAAATGTGATGACCCAAAGGAGTCATCTTATGTTTTAGAACTATATTTCATGTTTTGAGGTCTTCAAAACCTCATTTTATTTCTCCTCGATTTGCGTGTGCAGTCCGATATGTATTTTCGAGAAGCCTTTATGTGGAAATTTGAGAAAAATAATAATTTTTTTTAAAAGTTGATTTAGTTGACTTCGGTAAACGTTTTGTATAAATGGACCCGAAATCTTATTTTAATAGTCTTGGTGGGTCTGCATTGAAATATGGGACCCAAGCATATGCCTCGAATTGAATTCCAAGGTCCCTAGCCCGAGAAATAAATTTTTGATGAAAATTGTAAGATTGAAATTCTAATGATTTAAAGAAATTGATTAATGTATGATCTCATTGGTATCGGGCCCGTATTTTGGTTCCGGAGACTAGTACAGATTTAATATAATATTTAAGTCATGTGTGTGAAATTTGGTAAAAAACGGAGTTGATTTGACGTGATTCGGGCGTCCGGTTGAGAAAATAGGAATTTCATGTGTTTTGGTATTAAATCCGTAGTTTTAGATGATATTTTGGCAATTTTATCGCACGATCAAGTTTGTATGATGTTCTTAGACTTGTGTGCATGTTTGTTTTGGAGCCCCGGGAGATCGAGTGAGTTTCGAATAGGCTATAAAGTGATTTGGACTTAAGGACTTTTGCTGGTATGCTTCAGATATGTAGACTTCGCAATGCGAGCCTCGCGTTTGTGAAGAAGTTTCGCATTTGCAAGCAGTAAGGCTGGGAGGGGACCTTCGCATTTGCGAAACTTAGGATTGCAATTGCGATCAGCTCAAGCTGCATTTGCGAACACTTCATTCTTCGCATTTGCGAAGTAAAGTTTGCATTGCGGGGTTCGCAAATTTTGAAACCCTTATTGCAAATGTGATACCTACAACTATTCAAAAATAATTATGGACGGGATTTTTCATTCATTCTCCCATTTTTCAAAACCTAAACCTCAAGAGGCGATTTTCCAAAGGCCATTTCTTCCCCAAATCACAGGTAAGTGCATCTTAACTCAATTTGTTTTTTGCAATCTTTCACTTATTTTAATAATATTTAAACCTAGAATATAGGGTTTTCATGGTGGAATTGGTTTTTGGGTAGAACTTAGAAATTTCAAAATTTGGAGATTTAGACCTCAAATTGAGGTCGGATTCTAAAACCAATTGTGTATCCGGGCTCGGGGGTGAATGGGTAATCGGATTTTGGTCCAAATTTTGGATTTTGACCAAGCGGACTTGTGGTCGGTTTTTGGCTTTTTGTGGAAAATATTGGGAAACTTATAATTATGTATTGGAATTAATTTCTGTAGCGATAATTGATGTTGTTAAGTTAACTATGACTAGATACGAGTGGTTCGCAGGTGGAAACTAGAAGAAAAGCTGTAGTTGAGCGTGGAGTTGGTCGTTGGATTGAGGTAAGTATTATGTCTAACTTTGACTTGAGGGATTAGGTATCCCCAACTTATTTTCTATATGAAAATCCATGTGTGCGGCGTATAGGTGAGGTCACGAGTACCTATACACCGCCAAATTATCTGTTTAGCCTGTTTCTTTCCCCATTCTTAATATATTATTTTCCTGTCTTAACTGAGCATGCTTAATGGTGTTTCCATGTTTAATTGCTTCCTGTTAGATGTAGTTTTATTTATTGAAGGTATTAACTATTCCGTAGTTTCATTGTATTACATTATTGGTTTAATTGGTTTATCGGTGTTTCCTGGTATACTTTGGTTGGTATCATTGTGTAGTATTAATTGAGTGAAGTTTCATAATTTATAGCTTTCTGTTTGCTTTGGTTTGAGGCTTAAATATTATAGAGGGTTTTGAGATGAATTGTTAAATTCCTGTCTTATTGTGTGATTGGTACTGATATGGTGTGTGACGACCCGGCCAGTCTTCTCATGAATTACCACTCTGTTTCCCTCTTTTCTGCTTCTTATTGCTTTGTTTATCAGTTCTATGTGTGATCGGTTTAGCTGTCTCGGGTTCGGAAAGATTTCGGTAAGATTTGAGACACTTAATCTCTTTTGAGGAATCTTAGGTTGGAAAAGTCAACCGGATGTTGATTTATATGTTAAAGGCTCGGATGTGAATTCCGATGATTTGAATAGCTTCAGGAGATGATTTGAGACTTAGGAGCGTGATCGGAATATGTTTTGGAGGTCCGGAGTACATTTAGGCTTGAATTGGCGAAGGTGGAATTTTGGCATTTTTCGATTAATAGGTGAGATTTTGATATAAGGGTCGGAATGAAATTCTAGAAGTTGCATTAGTTCCGATGTGTTATTTGAGATGTGTGTGCAAAATTTCAGGTCAATCAGACATGGCTTGATAGACATTTTGATCAAAAGAGTAATTCGGAAGATTTTGTGAACCTTAGGCTTGAATCCAATGTGTTTTGGTTAGTTTTCTGTTGTTTGAGGGTTTTGATTGGTTAAGTTTGGATGATAGTATATGGTTTGTGGGTGCTTTTGGTTGAGGTCCCGGGGGCCTCGGGGTGATTTCAGATGATTGACGGAAGGTTTGGAGTTGAGTTTGGGAGCAGAAGCATTTTGGCTACTGTCATAACCGTACCTACGGTAGGGAGGCTGCAGTTGCGATGCCCGCACAGGCAAAAGACAGCCGCAGATGCGGCCAAGGAGAAAGTCATCAGGAACCGCAGAAGCAGTGAAGTGGGCGCACCTGCTGTAGCACAGCAGCAAGCTTTTGACCGCAGATGCGGTATTGGTCATTTAAGTGAAAACTGCAGATGCGGTTGTTTTGGCTGCAGAAAGAGAGAAAAGGACCGCAGGTGCAGACTCCCTGGGTCAGAATATATATTATTTTTCCTTCGTGATTTTCATAGGTTTCACCATTTTTAACACATTTTTTAGAGCTTTTGGGCGATTTTGAAAAGGTAATTCAAGGAGACTTCATTGCGGTAAGGTTTTGGATCAAAGAAACTTATTCTTATGGTATTACACTATAACAAAAGGTGGTTTTAGCGGCAATTATTTAGTGGCAATAGCTTAATTGCCGCCAAAGTATATAGTAAAGGTAAAATATTAGCACCCAAATAATATTAGTTAGCAATAAGTATATATTTAGTGGTAATTTAAGAGAATAGCCCGCAAAACTTTTGTTTTAACTTTTTCTCTTCCCTCCAATTTAATTTTCGCCCTAAATATTTTCCCTCCTATATAATTTACCACTCCAATTTTTCATAAAAAAAATATACGAATCTCATTATAATTTGGACTTCAAACTACGGCTCTTTCATAAGCTTTGCAAAGTTCCGGGAGTAAGAAAACCTAACATTGCATTTTGGCCTTCAACAAAAATAATTGTTGGCAGGTATGATTTTGACTTCTCTTTATTTCTATTTATATCTATAGAGATTTCACTCTGAAGAATAGGGGCGAAATTCAGTTGCAAGAAGAAGGTGCGAATTGTCTTCGAAATTCATATGGCTTCTTACTGTTTGACTTTCTATTTCTTTGTTTTTTGTGCCTGTTTTTGGTTACTGTTTTTGAAAATTTAATTTAATATTTGTTTTGTGTTTGAGAAACTAGGGCTTATATTTCTTTAACCAATTATGAGGGTCTGTGAGCATTGGGTAGGGCTAGTTTTTATATAAATAAAAATCAAAAACAAAACCAACAAAGAACATTGTCTTAACTAGAGTAGGTACTATTAATTTGTCGATTACATTGCCCATAATACCAACATCGAGCAAAAAAAGTTACTCAAGTATGGTAGTACATTTTGAACTAATTGAAAATGACAATAAAATGTATTTGGGACGAAAGACTCATGTGTATGGTAGCCTTCCTTGCTTCGTTTTTGTGCCAAGATTATGTAGATTGCTGATCGTAATTCTCCATTGTCGAGAGGACCTTTTTGGCCTATTCATGAGTGTGGTCTTGAGATGTTCGTATCTCAACGTGTTCCTTATCAAGAGAATCTTGGCAGCAACTTTTTTTTTCCAGTAGTTGTTTTCATCCTCGCCTTGTTGTTTTTAAGTACGATCAGTAACACTTATTTCTTTTGTATAAGCAACATCAATTCTATGTAAAACCAGTGGCGTGCTATAATCGTTTACCATCATATATGATCAAATCACCCTGCTTCCTTTGAAAATGTGTCTCAAGAGATGTCCATGCTAGATTTTTTCTTTGTTGTTGCATATATTGTAACCTCTGTTGTATGTACCGGTGCATGCCCAGTTCATATGTCATTAGAACTGGGTTACTTATGCTTGTAATGACCAGCGACATCCCTTCTTGGGAATGAGCACATAGTGCTAATACCACTCATAAAAGTTTAAGGACCTGATGAGTCATTGTTATCGTAATTGTTCCTGCAAAAATGAGCATGGTGTTAGGCATAAAATAGTATACTATGATGTCCTCCCAAAGGGTTTGATCACAACGATCAAAATGTTGATGTCCTCCCAAAGAATAAAGGGTCTTTTTTTTAAAGCAAATCCACTAGGCAAGGTGCCTAGGGCTATTTTTCTTATACATATAAAATGAAAAAACAAATTAGTGTGGGGTCCTACATTTTGTATTATCACGTGTGGCATACACCATGTAAGCAACATAGTCCCTATTACCAACATAGAGCAGATGATACTCATTGTTAGTTGTACAGTTTGATCTACTAAAGTATAAAATTTTGATCTATCTAAGAAATAAAAGTGAATAAAAACTAGGTAGCTGAAGTTCTCCACATTGTACCATGTATATAGTTGCATCTTGTAACTCATAACTCTCAATATGCCTGCCCAGATTTTGGCCAAAGAATCGCTTGTGCCCAATGACATTTGCCATGTATATCTGTTGTTAGTGACTCGTTTATATTTACCATGGCTCCTAGGTGTTTGGTATTTGATCCAAGTTGCTTCTACACTGCCCACAAATCCGGGCAACGATTTCTTTGTCTGGGTTGTGCCCTTGTTTGCCTTGTCCTTTGTTTTCCATTTTCTTGGTTGCCTCTCTGCATCTGACCCATCAAAATCTTGACTATAACATGATGTTGTTGTGTTGCATTGCACCCTCATTTTGATTACACCACTGGACAGTATTGAGTGTCCAGTTTCTAAGCTTGTCCACAGTGGTTTGGAGCTTAAATTTACGCTCCATGTTGTGTTCTGCCTACTATGGTTGTAGCAGCATATACATCCATACAAAAACCATCATGTTCTTCTCCCAAATGAGTTGAACACCGTGGCTAACAGTCATGCTCCTTGACATCGAAAGTGCCTAGTTTTTGGAAGTCTAGGCTACCAATTTTGGTCCATGTAGTACCCCTTTTGTTGTGTGTTTTTCTTCAATACATCCTCTTCAACTAACCAGTGCACTTTTGTCTTTGAAGACCTTGTTCCTTGTATGGAAAGGTTGACACTTTTGGTTGTTATTCTTGTGAGCTCTTCCATATGCCATCAGATGCCCAACTATATCGACCAATCCTCCTATTTGCCTAGTGCCGGGCATTATTTCCCAGTGATGATTTTTTGATTTATTGGACTTATCTAGGCTTGGCATTTTGCATTTGATGTGTATTCCCTCTCTTGATCACTTTGTGTATCCTAATTTTTGCCTGGGCAATGATGCATCACATAGTAGGCATACCTGCCCAGCCTTCTCCATGAGTATCATGCTTGTGTTTATCAATGACTCTTCTCCAAGGGAATGAGCACAATGTGCTAATACCACCCATTAAAGTTGAGTCATTATATAAGGCATGTTCACAATAGCTTTTTCTGCAAAAAAAAAAGAGAAAACAACGATAGTACTAAACCAGTGCATCATACTCTACTCCCAAATGATTTGAATATGATGGATAAAAGTACTGCCTTCTCAAGCCCTTAATCTCCTTTCCATCACCCCTCCTAATTCCTTGGTACTTTTATTCTTAAATATAGACATTGGAGCTTATCATCATTCACTATCCTCCTCTCTACTGATTCCAGCTGATAAAATTCGTCACACTCAATCGAACTACTGTCAAGTGCCTAGTTGGCTCGGTAATCTGCCAATTTATTTCCCTCTCTAAAGATATGAGTTACCTTACCATTACACACCTCCAGCAGCTTTCTTATTTCTTTCACATGTGTAGCTATACTCCATGCTACATGGTGTATCCCAACACTCCATGATAACATTTATAAGTAATATCAAATCTATTTGTAGCCATATATTAGCTAGATGACAACGATGACAGTACCTCAGAGCTTCTAATATAGCCAATGTCTGCCTCCGTATTTGTTGTTTCATGTATCTCCTTTACACAAGTATGCATGATATCACCTTGTGCGTTTCTTACACAAAAATCAATTGCACTCCTGGCTGAGTTTTCCCTCGATGCACCATCAGTGTTGATTTTAATCCAACCCTCATTAGGAAATTCTCACAGTACTTTATCCACCTTCAGCTTTGGTAGATAGTTTTCCAAAGCTACAATATATAATTATTTTGTAGTTAATGGTAGTATGCCGTCATATGCTACATGAAGGCGAATCTAATGAGTTGAATACTTCTACCGGTGGCACTGGAAATCAACATAATGATGAATCAGGTAACATTTTTCTCTTGGTTTGTTTTCAAATATTAGTTATGTGAAAACTTTGGTTAATCTGTTTGTGTATATAGTCTGTGTATATGATGATGGAGATATGCGACCTTATATTGAGCAATTGATAGATGGTCAAAACTACTCTACAACCCAACCATATATTGAGCAGTTGATGGATAACCAGAAATACTCTGAAGCTGAAGCACATGATGGTCAATCTAATGAGTTGAATACTTCTGCCAGTAGCACTGAAAATCAACCAAATGATGAACCAGGTAACAATTTTCTTTGAGTTTGTTTTCAAATCTTAGTTATGTGAAAACTTTGGTTAATCTGTTTGTGTATATAGTTTTATGGTCTAAAAAGTGAGCTTCTTATATATTTGTTATGAAGTTACATGTTTTGGTTAAGATTTATCACTTTTGGATATTTTTGGTTCAGATTTAGTATTCCTTCTTTAATGGAAAGCAAGTCTTGAAAATCAGCTCCATCACTACTTTGTAACTTTAATTCATGAGAGGTGAACATGTATGGTAGGAAGGTTAGATGAAATCATAAGAAAAAAATTACATTGAAATCTTGTCGTTTAGTCATTTTATGTACTTGTTATTTTTTCTTTTTCATTCGTGGACTAAGAATAGAGAAAGTGATCCTGGTCAAAATAAGCTAATACTTTCAAGCTTCTAAAATGTTTAAGTACAATTTTAGGTAGTCTACTAAATATGCTTATTGGGAATTCCAATGATAGGTAAAACTACTATAGGAGAAATTGGTTACGCCAAGATGCATCTTGCACTGGAATTGCATAAATAAGCAACATATTAGTTTTTTCTTTCCTGACTATACTCTTCTAGTGCTTAATACAGTGATGTGAATTTTTAAGATACTATATCTTTTTTACAATTAAAAAAATATGTACTAGTCACGTACTAGTGTAACTCTTCCCTTTGTTGTATAGATTTTGTTTGATTTTAGAATGACTTATATGGGAACCAAAACGATATATTCCCATGTAGTAAACTTATACTTGCTTCTTGTGACTATTTTTTCATAGTATATAATGTGATTTCTTAAAATAAAATTTCAAGGAGAATGATGATCTGCTAATATACTAGAAGCTAATATCGAAAACATTAAAATTTAGAGTACATAATTAAAAGATAAATGCATTATCTTGTTTGCTGGAAGTTCTCGTAAATTAATTTCTTTTTTGTTTCAAGGAAATTTTCTACGAGACTTGTACTATATAGAAGATTCATGTAGCTCATCTCTACTAGCTAACAGGTTTTACATCATGTGGTAGGTATTATGTTTGGATATAGCTTCATATTAATCGTATGAAGGTTTCATGAGTTTCTTGTTGCAATGGTCCATATAACTTAGTGTTGGAATTATGGTTATTTTTATCAAAAATCAATTATTCTTAAGTGATCTATAGTTTCTAGAAAAATTTAATTTCAACTATTGGTGACACATGCAGGCCTAAAGCAGTCACTTCAACTCTAGTCCTGCAGTGTATGACTAAGGCTAAGGTTTTATCGAGGTTAAGGTGCATAATTTTCTATCACCTATTTGAGAGCTTCGTTAATAGAATGTAACAATAGCCCACTATCCATGTTTAAGAAAAAGAACTTGGAAACTATTATATTTGCTAATGAACTTGGCATGTAGCTTCTCTTTGTTTCTCCGAGCTAATAGATTGCTTTTGAATTATCTTTTTGTTTCTTCTAGGTCATAATAAAGAAATAAATTCCATTTCATTGTTTGCACATCCATTTCTCTTGCCTATTGTTACATCTAGTTGCTTCTGCTTATAAATGTTAGGTTAGAGAGTTTGTTGAATAAGAATCTGACGGTGATAGAGTTTTTTATATATTTTTTCACATTATATTTCATCTTTTAATACATATTTTTTATTTATTTCAGGTCATACAATATGATGTTTGACAATTTAGCGGGTGAAAGTTTTTAATATTATGAAAAGTTACAATTGAAGAATATCATTCATCATGATTAGTTACATAATAGTATTAGCTATTTCGTTAAAACATAAGTTTATATTTTAGTTAATGTAATATTGATATATTTGATTAGTACTTCTTTTTTTTTGTTAATATTTAGTGAGATATATTATATTTTTTTGGATTACTATTGATACATTTTGTTGTTTGGATCATATTTTGGACGAATGTAGCAACTATTATTAATGGTGGCTAAATTATTTCTATTACAGATTGAGACTTTTAGCTCTAATTTAACTGGATACACCGGCTATAAAAATGGACGATAAAAGGGAAATTTAATACGTTTCCACAAGGATATTATAGCCATTATAATTATTGGAGACAATTGATGTTAAAGATATTAACTTTTAGCGGCAATTTAGTTGAATATATTAGCCGTTAAAATGGAAGTTAAAAGGGTAAATTAAGATATTTTTAGAGGGATACTACAAAAATTCTAATTGCCGCAAAACAATTACCATTAAAGATGCGAACTTTTAGCGGCAATTATTTTGAATTTAGTGGCTATATAAAAGGACACTAAAGGAGCAAAACTAGCCGTTTTTAGATTGGATTTAGCGGCCATCATAATTGCCGCAAACAATCGCCGTTAAAATTAATGGTTTTTAGCGGCAATAAGTCATACCTTTTACCAGCTTTTGTGAGAATGGCGGCTAAAGGCTTTGCCGACGCCAGCATCAACAGATAAATACCAATTGCCGGTAAAAGATATAGCGGCTATTGTTATTGCCGCTAAAGATATTTTTAATTGCCACTAAAGCCGCTTCTTGTAGTAGTGTTATCTCACGGATTAGAGCTGTAATTTTGGAACTGTGACAACCCAAAAGGTCATCACCTATTTTTTTCACCTGTTCGGTGCTTCCGAGGCCTTAAAAATCTCATTTTCTATTACCTCAATTTGCGTGCACAGTCTGGACACGTAGCCAGAAAATTTCTGTGTTGAAATATGTGAATTCTGTGAAAAAATTGAAGAATTTTGATATTAATATGATTATAGTTGACTTTGGTCAATATTTTTGGTAAATGGACCCGGGCCCAAGATTGGACGGTCCCGGAAGGTCCGTAGAAAAATATGGGACTCGGGCATGTGCCCGAAGTCAAAATCTAAGGTCTAGAACCTGAGTAAAAGAATTTTTCTGTTAAATTATTTTTCTGAAATTATTAAGGAAAATAAAAATGAAAATTTATTAAAGGACTATGGTATCGGGCTCGTATTTTGGTTCCGATGCCCGGTACAAGTCTTATATATTGTTTAAGCGCTCCCTGTAAAGTTTGGTCAAAATCGGACGTCGTTTGACGTGTTTCGGAGGAAGTTTATGAATTTTGAAAGGAGAATCATGAGTTTTGAGGCTTGATTCTAGGTAAATGATGTTATTTTGGCGATTTGATCGCGCGAGCAAGTTCGTATGATGCTTTTGAGTCAGTGTGTATTGTAACGACCTGGCCCAACACTGTGAAGTATTGTCCGCTCTTGGGCCTCAGCCCATCACGGTTTTGTCCCTTTGGGTTCACCCCAAAAGGCGCCTCAGAGTATTGATTCCATTCCTTTACTTAAATAGCCCAGGACTCTCCCTCTCTTTTCCGATGTGGGATTTGCCTAAGTGAGCTACAGTGGCATTCCTTCACTATACTCACCCCCTCTTGGGAACTCAGCGTCCTCGCTGAGGTTTGCCCCACCACCGTACTAGTCGAGAGTCGGCTCTGATACCACTGTAACGACCTGGCCCAACACTGTGAAGTATTGTCCGCTCTTGGGCCT
>MU764782.1:0-42652 GCA_026770625.1 Nicotiana glauca
TATTGTAACACCAAAAAATTATTTATTTTGATTTTGGAATTCTTTACTTAGGGTAAAAATCACGTGCTCACAGCCTCTCCTCAACTCGAACGTACGCCAAGCTCCCCATACTCACTTCCTTTCAGCTCAAAGCATCGGCTACTATATTGGCCTTTCCCGGATGATACAAATAGTAATATCATAATCCTTAAGAAACTCTAGCCACCTTCGCTTCCTCAAATTGATGTCCTTTTGCTTGAACAAATGCTGAAGACTGCGATGATCAGTGAATACTTCACAAGATACGCCATACAAGTAATGCCTCCAAATCTTCAATGCGTGAAGTATAGCAGCCAACTCCAAATCATGGACAGGGTAGTTCTTCTCGTGGGAAGCATAAGCAATAACTCAACCCTCTTGCATCAATGCACAGCCAATCCCAACTATCGAAGCATCATAATATACAATATAGGAACCTGAAGCTGATGGCAAAACCAACACTGGAGTTGTGGTCAAAATTGTCTTGAGCTTCTGAAAGCTCTCCTCACACTCGTCCGACCATACAAATGAAGTACCCTTCTGAGTTAACTTAGTCAAAGGCGATGAAATGGATGAGAATCCCTGAACAAATCGGCGATAATAGCCTACCAACCCAAGGAAGCTGCGAATCTCTGTGGCTGAGGATGGTCTAGGCCAACTCTGAACCGCCTCTATCTTCTTTGGATCAACCTGAATACCCTCGCTGGACACCATGTGTCCCAAAAAAGCCACTAAATCGAGCCAAAACTCACACTTCGAGAACTTTGCATAAAGCCTCTCCTCCCTCAATCTCTACAATACCACTCGCAAATGCTCCGCGTGCTCCTCCTAACTACGTGAGTATACCAGAATATCATCAATGAACATGATAACAAACGATTCCAGGTAAGGCCGAAATACACTGTTTATCAGATGCATGAACACTGCTGGGGCATTGGTTAGCCCAAAAGACATGACTAGAAACTCATAGTTACCATATCTAGTCCTGAAAGCAGTCTTATGAATATCTGAATCCCTGATCTTCAACTGGTGATAACCCAAACGGATATCAATCTTGGAAAACACCTTCGCTCCCTGAAGCTGGTCAAATAAATCATCAATGCGAGGTTGGGGATACTTGTTCTTCACTGTTACCTTATTTAACTGCATATAATCGATGCACATTCTCATCGTGCCATCCTTCTTCTTTACAAACAGAACTGGTGCACCCCATGGTGACACACTCGGCCGAATGAACCCCTTATCTAAGAGTTCCTAAAGTTGCTCCTTCAATTCTTTCAACTCCGCTGGTGCCATACGATATGGCAAAATGGAAATGGGTTGAGTGCCCGACACCAGATCAATACCAAAATCAATATCCCTATCCGGTGGCATGCTCGGCAGGTCTGCAGGAAATACATTGGGAAAATCCCTTACAACAGGAACAGAATCAATGCTAGGAGTCTCAACTCCAGCATCCCTCACAAATGCCAAATAGGAAAGATAACCCTTCCCAACCATACGTTGGGCCTTCAAGAAAGAAATAACTCTACTAGGGACATAGTCAGTCACACCTCGCCACTCGATCCGCGGTACACCCGGCATGGCCAAAGTGACTGTCTTAGCGTGACAATCTTGAATAGCATGACACGGAGATAGCCAATCCATGCCTAAAATAACATCAAAGTCCACCATGATTAATAGCAATAGATCAATTCAGGTTTCCAGACCCCCAATAATCATAACACATGACCGTACACACGGTCCATAACTACAGTATTGCCCACCGGGGTAGACATATGAATAGATAAAGAAAGACACTCTCGGGGCGTACCCAAATAACGAGTAAAATATGAAGACACATATGAATAAGTGGAACCGGGATCAAATAATACAGAGGCATCTCTGTGGCAGACTGAAACAACACCTGTAATGACAGCATCTGAAGCAATGGTATCTTCCCTGCCTGTCATATCATAAAAATGAGACTAGCCATAGCCTGATCGACCTCTACCTCTAGGGCGACCCCTAGTTGCCTGACCTCCACCCCTGGCTGGCTCGCTCGGCGGGTACTGAAGTAACTGGTGTAGAAGTCGAGGGCCAATCCCTCTGCTGAGACTGACCACCACAAAGTCGAGGACACTACCTCCTCATATGCCCAAACTCTCCACACTCATAAAAACTACCCGATGCTGGAGATGGGGACTAAAGGGACCTTACATCGGAGTTACTAGCAGATGCACTCAGCGTGGAAGAACCCTGACCTGATGGGGCATGAGATAAACTTTAAGCTGGGAGAGCGCTGAGCGAAGACTGGACCTGCTGAGACCTATGATGAACACGGCCTGAAGATGCCCCACAATACTCTAGACGGGCCGACTGAGCAGGCCTGAAAGAACGTCCCCTACCATGTTGGAAATGGCCCCTAGTCGGAGCACCACTGAAACTGCCCGATCCTCGAGGCCTTTTTGCCTCCCTCTCCTCTCGCTCTCTACGGTGAACAGACTTGATCTCACGAGAGATATCCACCACCTCCTCAAACGTAGCACCTAATATTGTCTCTCTAGTCATCATAATATGGAGATGGTAGTTAAAGCCATCCACAAATCTCCTAATCCTCTCACGATCAGACGGAATCATCCAAATAGTATAATAGGACAGGTGTGAAAACCTCATCTCGCACTGAGTCACAGTCATATCCCCCTATGTCAACCAATCAAACTGCCTACGCAGCTCCTCCCTGCGGGACTAAGGTACATACTTCTCCAGAAATAGAGCGGAGAACTGCTGCCAAGAAAGGGGTGATGCACTAACAGGCCTATGCCTCTCAAAATCCTCCCACCAAGTAAAAGCAGCCCCTGAGAACTACAAGGTAGTAAATGCCACACCACTCGACTCAAGAATCCTTGTTGTACGGAGCATACGCTGGCCCTTGTCAAGAAAACTCTAGGCATCCTCGCCCTCAGCACCACTAAATGTTGGAGGTTGGGGCCTACCAAACCTATCAAGATGACGCTACTCATCGCCTAGCATTGCTGGAACCACGAAGTCCTAAACTGTTGTAACCGGCTGAGCTGGAGGTACTCCTAGTGTCTGAAATCCCTACACTACCTGCTCAGGTGGGCGAGCAGTGGGGGTCTGATTGCCTCCTACGGCCTGTGAAGTAGCTGCTGCTGTGGTGGTTGAAACTGCCTGAGCCAGGCCAGTGCAAACTGATAAGATCTATGCCAAGGCCTCCTGAAGACCCGGAATCACAATAGGCACAGCTGGTGCCTAAACAGGTGCTGCTAGAGTGTCCACAGTTGGAGCCTGATCCTTAGTTGGGGAAACTGGTGAATCAGCAGGTGCTGCCCCAGCCACTCTGCCTCTGCCACGGCCATGACCGTGTCCACGGCCTTTGGTGGCCTCAGTGGGTGGTACTGGTGGTCGTCTGCCTCGTCTGGTAGCTCGTGTCCTCACCATCTGTGAGAGAATAGAATAATAGAACTTTAGTTCTAGTTCAACAAAGCCGCACGATAAGAATTTCAAGAATGTGAAGTTTTCCTAAAGGTTCTGCAGCCTCTCGAGGATAAATGCAGACGTCTCCGTACTGATCCGCGAGACTCAACTAAACCGACTCATAACTTGCAAGACCAAGTAAACTAGGCTCTGATACCAACTTGTCATGACCCCAACCCCGGTCCAGATGGCGCCCAACACACTGCTAGGCAAGCTCGACTAATTTAACAACCATTTTTACCATTTCTATACAATTCATAATTAATTGACATAGACAAATTACTAAGTCATAATGCTGGAAATCTGAAATAGAGTTAAAACATGTGGAATCCCAACAAACAATACTACTACATAGCCCGAAGAATCCGGTGTCAGAAGTCCGAGCCTTTAATACAGGTTTATCAACCTAATGCATAGTAGTCTAGGAAATATGAAATAAAATAAAAGATAGAAGGGAGAGATCAGGGCTGCGGATGTCATGCAGCTACCTCGATGCTCCCGAGAATGTGGTGCTCAGCAGAAAAGTCCTCACTCAGCCTCGGATGCACCTGGATATGCACGCAAGGTGCAGGGAGTAATGTGATTACTCCGACCTAGTGAGTAATAAACATAAATAAAGGCTGAGAATAAGAAATCCTGAATAGACACATTGTAATCTATAAATACAGCAATTTAAACCAAGTAGTATAAAATCAGTAAAACCAGTGAAAACAAATTGTGGAAATGAAGTAACAGATAAGTAAATAAATAACAGTCAAATAAGAAACGCAACACATAGTACGGTACTCTCTAGTACCCACTGCGGCGTGCAGCCCGCTTCATTTATTTATCATCGACGGCGCTCATTAGGGGTGTGCAGACTCCGGGAGGGGCCCCTTACGGCCCAAGAGCAATATCAAGCCATCTCGTGGCATCAACTAAGCCCTCGGTCTCATATCAATATCAGTATAATACTGCTGCGGCATGCAGCCCGATCCCATACTCAGTCCAGAATTGCATAAGCCTCTTGGGTAATAGTAAAATAATAGTTCTCAGCCTAAAACATCGTTAGAAATGTCATTTAAGTTTCAAATCTGAGTAAAAGTGGTTGAGTTTGCAAAACAATATTAAACAATAGGACTGAGTTCAAATAATATGCCCAAGTAGAGGGGAAATAGTAATAGCAATCCCCGAAGGGTTCAAGTAGTTGGCACGAAGCCCAATTATGATAATTAGTCCAAAATAATAATGATATCAAACAAGCTTCAATCAATTAAGTGGTAATTTCATCAAGTGGGACGGACCAAGTCACAATCCCCAATGGTGCTCTACCCCACGCTCGTTACTCGGCGTGCAAATAACCTTAATATAGCACTATAATGTGAAAATCCGGGGTTTCAAACACTTAGGACATCATTTATATTCATTACTCACCTCAAACCGGCTAAAGCTCTAGCTCGCTATGCCCTTGCATCTCAAATCAGCCTCCTCGCATGTCAAATCTGACAAAAACTACAATGAATATCTCGAAATTGGCAAAACTCGAGCCCCCGGCCTACTTCACAAAACTCAGAAATTCTTACACTAATGGGTTCCTTATATCGGCACGAGTCTATACATATAAAGAACACCAAAATCGAAGTCCAAACGACCCCTCAAATCCCAATTTTTGCTCTATTAAGTTCAAGCCCCAAACCACCATTTTTGTACATTAATTTCTTAAGTTTTCAGCCCTAATCCATGTATTTGCACCATAAAATCGTATTTTAAGTCCAAAAATCCTTACCTTATCGAAGCTCCTTGAAAACCTTCTTCAAAATAGCCCACAATTCTCCAAGTCCGAAGTTAGAAATGAGAAACCCTTCAAAATTCACGAAGATGAACTTAATTACCTTCTGTCCAGACATCACCGCTTCTGCGGTTAAATTACCGCTTCCACGATAGCGCTTCTGCGGTCAACGGTTTACTTTTTCAGAAATTCACTAAAGTCCAAAACTGCTTCTGCGGTCAAAATCCCACATCTGCAGCTTCGCAAATGCGGCTCCTAGTCCACTTCTGCGGAAACAATTGACCAAGCCAACCCTCGCTTCTGCGGTCCATATGTCGCGTCCGTGACTCTGCAGATGCGGTACCTAATCCGCACCTGCTATCCTAGGCCTTCCCTTGACCTTCCACTTCTGAGACCTCTGCCTCCGCTCCTGCGATACCACTTCTATGGTCCCAATTCCGCAGAAACGGAAATACCAGAAGCAGCAAGGACTGCAACTTTGCACAAGTCCAAAACTCTCCGTTATCTATCCGAAATCACCCCGAGGTCATCGGTACCTCAACCAAAAGCACCAGCACCTCCTTTAACATCATTCGAACTTTTTCCAATCATTAAAATACCTCAAACAACACCAAAACCATCAAATTGCATCGTTGCATCAAATTCAAGCCTAAGTTCTTCTAAAACTTCCGAAACAAACATTCGATCAAAACCCCGACCAAATCACCTCCGAATGACCTGAAATTTTGCACACACAACCCAAATCACCCAACGAAGTTACAGCAACTCTCAGAATTCCATTCCGACCCTCGGATCAAAATCTCACCTATCAACCGGAATTTACCAAAATACTAACTTCGCCAATTCAAGCCTAATTCTACACCGGACCTCCAAAATCACTTTCGATCACACTCCTAAGTCACAAATTATCCCCTGAAGCTAATCAAATCATCAGAATTCATATCCGAGCCCTATAACACATAAGTCAACATCTGGTTGACTTTTCCAAACTAAGCCTTCCTTAAAGAGACTAAGTATCTCATTTCCTTAAAAAATCAATCCAAACTGACTCGATCACACAAGATACTGGTAATGAAGCATAAAGAAGCAGAAAATGGGGGGAAACGGGGCGGTAACTCATGAGACGACAGGTCGGGCTATCACAAGTGATTACCGAATTTTGTGTGGGGTGATCTGTATTATTCCTTTTTAAGGAAAAGAGACTAAGTGTCTCATTTCGTTAAAAATCAATCCAAACTGACTCGATCACACAAGATATTGGTAATGAAGCATAAAGAAGCAGAAAATGGGGGGAAACGGGGCGGTAACTCATGAGACGACAGGTCGGGCTATCACAAGTGATTACCGGATTTTGTGTGGGGTGATCTATATTATTATTAAACCTAGGACCCCTTTCCCTTTGTTCTTTGTTTCTTTTAAATCTTTTAAAATGTTTCTTCTAAGAAAAATCAACTCTCTTTACTTCTTTCTGACTTTGTTTATTTCTAAACTTTGTGTGAAAAATCCCCTCTTATTTGAAGTCCTACTTGCCTATGTGTTATTTGTACCTAAAGTCACAACGATAGCTTGGCTGAGAACCACACTAGTAGATTCTGAGGGGTGCCTAACACCTGCCCCTTGGAATAATTTCAAGCCCTTACCCAATCTCTAGTTACTTGACTCAAACCCTCCTTAGTGTCCTAATGCACTTAAATCATTAGGTAGCCACTCTTCAATCCCCAAACCCAATTCCCAAAAAGGGAATGAGTTGTCTTCCCAAAATGTCATAAACCCGATTTTACGAGAAAAAAGGGGGCGCGAAAATAGTTCTCCCTCTGAGTGATAGGAATAAACTTCTCCAGAAATAGCTGAGAGAACTGATACCAAGTCAAACCCGACGACCGAGCTGGTCCAGCCAAACAATAATCTCTCCACCAAGTCTTAGCGGATCCACATAGTCAAAAAGCAGCAAAGTCGACCCTATTGGTCTCCACTATTCCCTTATTCCGTAGAACCTCATGACAACTGTCCAAATAATCCTGGGGATCCTCAGAAGATGTAACACCAAAAATAGTACTGAAGAGCTTGGTGAACCTGTCCAACCTCCACAAGGCTTCAGCAAATATAGATGGCCCCTCATCGGTCTGTGCCACAATACCCGACTGAACTTCCCCAACTGGTTGAGTTGTTGGAGTATGAAACTGGGGAGCCATCCACTCCAGAGTGCAAGTAGCAGGAGTCGGGGCTCCTCCTCCCGCCTGAGAGATGGCTGGTGCTACAGGAAGCAAGTTTGCCTAGGCGATACTCTCCATAAGGCCCACTAGATGGACCAGAGCATCCTGAAGTACCGGGGTGGAGATGAACCCCTCTAGCACCTAAGCTGGTCCTGCCAGAACTGTCTGAGATGGAACCTCATCGTCAAACTCAACCTAAGGCTCTGCCACTGGTGTTGTTGCTTGAGCTCTGGGCTGAGCTCTACCTATACCTTGGGCCCTAGCACGGCCTCGGCCTCTGCCCCTCACAGGAGTTGCTACGGGGGGCTTGGGCTTCTTTTCAGCTGATGAAGCAGTACGTGTTCGCACCATCTGCGAATGAACAGAGTGGAAGTTCAATTAGCATTAAGAAATCAAGTCGTAAGACAGGAAAGAATATATGTGAATTTTTTCCTAACTATTGTGAACACCTAATTTTTGCACAATTTTAACAACTCCTAAAGTTATTAGTGTTTTGTTATTTTAATTATTTTTCTCAAATTTTGTGTCTTTAATTGCATATTTTCTATCATAAAAATACCAAAAAATAATAGTTCTTCCTTCATTTGTGCATTTTAGGAATCGACTAACTTTTCAATTGGTGAATCAATCTAGTTAATTGATCATTTAAATAAATTATTTAATTTATTTGTTTGTGTAAATTTAATTTAATAATTCGGTTAAGGAAGAAATCTGGCCAAATTTGAAAGAAAAGTGGACAAGAGTGCAAGATAAGGGGCTGCCAAGAAAGTGCTCAAAACGACGTAGTTTTGTCTTAAAACTATGTCGGTTTGGTTAAGTGACAGAGATTACATCTCATCCATCCATAGCCTTTTGGTCCATAGGTCCTAATTCAACCTCTTACCTAGGTATTTAAAGCCTATAGAGACCAAAAATTTCACCCATTTACCCCCCATATCTCTTTCTTATTCCTCTTTCTTCTCATTCTCTCCTCCCTTCTTAGACCCGCCGGCCGGAAATCGCCGCCGCCGGCGGA
Source organism: Nicotiana glauca (assembly GCA_026770625.1). Classification (NCBI taxonomy): domain Eukaryota; kingdom Viridiplantae; phylum Streptophyta; class Magnoliopsida; order Solanales; family Solanaceae; genus Nicotiana; species Nicotiana glauca. The sequence goes on from MU764782.1 coordinate 8,492, forward strand.
GCACCCCCAAACAACCCCAAAATCTCATCATCTCTTCTTCTCACTCCCCTCATTCCAAATCCATGACCCAAATTTCCCAAATCTCCACCAAAACCTAAATCCTAGTTGCGTCGCCGCGCGCTACCGCCGCCCGTCATCCAAACTACACCAAAATTGCACCACCTCCTCCTTTTCTCCCTCTCTCTCCATATCTCCAACTCAAATCCTAAAAAAACCTCACCACCGCCGGCCACCACCGTTACTTCCATGCCACCGTTACCACTTGAAATTGCCTTCTTTTTTTGAGTCATGAAGCTTGAGACGTTGTGCATTCTTCAATACGTTGGATAATTTGTATTACATCAATTGGAGAAGGCACAACATCTCATGTTTGATGGCTGCCCGTTTACTATTCCGGCAAGCCGATTGATTCTCCAAAACTCGCATATTCGGTAACCCGACCTCTTTTTCTGATTTTTATTTTTTATAAGTTGTATCATATTTAAGGCTTAAAATTTCTATTCATGTTTCTGTTATTTATGTGTAAATGAACGATGATCATATAAGTTTTGAATTACCTATTAGTTCATAACTTTGAATCATAGTTTAGCTCAGATTTTGTTAAATTTTATTTTTCGCAATAATTAGGATTTGTAGTAGTTCACTATTTTACTTTACTTGAATCAGTTTATATCAAGCTAGTTTGTTTGAGTGTTGCTTTATCAATCCATAGTTGATTGAGTTTGAAGCTTATAATTTGAATTGATTCATATATTGATAAAAATTTGAGGTAGTAAGTGTCAAGACCCAAAATCTAACCTTGATCGTGATTGCGCATATCGTGTTACAAGGCAAGCCTATTCCCAAAATAATACTACTAATTTGATTATAAGAATTTAATAAAACATTTTCAATAATTTAATTCCTCATAAACTAAACCAACTCTAAATATAAATAATATAAAATACGAAAACGAGTTCCAAACATCGGGATGTCACTAAATCATGAGCATCTAAAACTATGAACTAAGAAATATAAACTGTCTAACCATCCAAAATAAGAAAAGACAAAAGGAGTAACAAGGTCCTGCGAAAGCTGGCAGCTACCTTGCAATCTCCACAGATAGCCAGCAAAAACTCAACGATCACCGCGCTCTAACTCACCTGGATCTGCACATAAAGTGCAGGGTGTAGTATGAGTACAACCACCTCAGTAGTAATAGAAATAACTAAGGAACTGAGCAGTAGTGACGAGCTGAGCATAATAGTCCAATTATTTATTTTAACAATTTACAATAAACATGAATAAACAGGTAAATTTTCATAACTCAGTAAATGCCAAAAAGAAATTAATAGGTAAGTGCAGTAACAACAAAAGTAAATGCAACCTCACAACAATGTCACTCCATCACTCAGAACTCGTACTCGCACTCGCACTCAACACTCCACACTCAACACTCAACACTGTGCGCTCACTAGGGGTGTGTACGGACTCCGGAGGGGCTCCCAAACCCCAAGCGCTAAGCACGGACAACTCACGTGCCATCATATCTATACCTGGATCCTCACGGTCAACTCACGTGCTACGCGGACAACTCATGCGCTATGGTATCAATACCTAGACCCGCACGGTCAACTCACGTGCTACATGAACAACTCACGCGCTATGGTATTAATATCCTCACAACCAGGCCCTCGGCCTCACTCAATCATATACCTCACTAGCCTCACCATCATCAACAAATAAGGGGACACAACCCTCATCAAGTATCACAACATATTACCAAATAATAGAGACTGATGTAAAAATATACAATAGTTTCGATGACTGAGTACAAATAACGTGAGAAGGAATAAAGCCTAAGCATGATCTCTAACATGAAGGCAAACAAGTTCAACAACAAGTAAACACATAACCACAGATAACAACCTTAGGCCCGCAGCCTCACGGGACAGACCAAGTCTCAATCCCTCACGGTGCAAACCCACACGCCCGTCACCTAGCATGGGTATCACCACCGAACAATCACATGATATCAATTTCTCCAGGTTTATACCCTCAAAGCTAGAGTTAAAACTGTTACATACCTCAATCGCATAAAATCCTACTCCGGGATGCCCTCGTCTCTGGACTCGATCTCCAAAATCTCCGAATCTAACCATAATCATATTAATAACATCACCATGTGCTAAATAATCGAATTCCACAATAAAAACTATAAAATATGTCAAAAATTCGAAATTGGCCAAAATCCGGCCCCCGGGCCCATATCTCGGAATCAGTCAAAAGGGGTAGAAAAATCATCCTCGTCCTCTCCCGAGTCTAACCATATAAAATTTGTCGAAATCGAACTCCGTTTGGTCCCTCAAATCCTCACTTAAAACTCTCCAATACTCAAACCCTAGTTCCCCAAAATTTCACTTTGAAATATAAGCAATCAAATCCCAAAAATAAAGATGGATTCATAAATTATAATCAAAACCGAGTAGAGAAAACTTACCCCAATCCATATGGTGAATATCTTCTATAAAATCTCCCAAATTCGAGCTCCCCAACTCAAAATATGACCGAATGAGCAAACCCTAGTTTTATGTATTTTTCTACCAGCTATTCTACCTCGTTTCTCATGCCAAACGATTCCGAAACTCCTATTATATGCCTCCAATAGATTCCTTGTGAAATTCTAATCAGGTTAGGATTTTGAATCACTCAATTTGACCTTATAATGAATGAGATATGTAGGTTTTAACATTTGCAAATAATGCAGGTTTTTAAATACGCTGCTAGTGGCAATTTCATAATTAGTCTGAAAAATCTGACAACCTAATTTTTAGTAAAATGACCATAAAATCCTCATACAATATCCAAATTTAATGATTATTTTTGCTACAGGTCCCTAATTACGATACGGATCTAACGCTTCAATCAAAAACGAAATTGGAGCTTATTTGTTCAATATGATATCATTTATACTTGAAGAAACGACGTCGAAACATAAGAAAAACAAGCACAACACAACCCAAACTTATCCGAAACTCACCCGAGGCACTCGGGACCTCAACCAATAATTCCAAAAGTTCATATATCACTACTCGAACTTAGTCAAACCTTCGGAACACCCAAAATACCAAATCAACCTCGAATTCAAGCCTAAGAACTTCTAAACTTCTAACTTTCGCCAATTCAAGCCTAATTCTATCACGGACCTCAACATTATATTCCCGGCGCATTCCTAAGTCTAAAATCACCCAACGAATCTAATCGAATCATAAAAATCCAAATCCAAATTCGTTTACTCATAAGTTTCAATTGACTTTTTTTAACTTAGCTTTCTAACTAAGAGACTAAGAATTCATTTCACTCCAAAACTACTCCGAACCCAAATCTACCAACTCGATACAATTCATCATAGCTTAACAACATATAAATAAATAGAAATGAGAGAAACGGGGCTACAACTCTTAGAACGACTAACCGGGTCGTTACATCCTCCCCCTCTTAAGCAAACGTTCGTCCTCGAACGTGTCTAAAAATATATCTGGAGTCTCAAATAGGTGAAACCTTTAGCAATACATTATCATCACATTCAAATCATATGAACTCATCTCGCGGTTACATCATACTCACCATGTATCCATCCAGCCACTATTTCCACTAATAGGGACCCTACCAGCCATATAGGTCCACAAGCACGTGCTCACACAATCAACACCTCAATGCTCAATCTACAATCAAAACCTACCCTCAAGTCCTCCAGTCTGGCCCAACATCAACACACAAAAATCACATCACGCACCTCATCTAGGGAATCACAATCCGTCGATGCACTACTGATACCGAGCACTCATGTGCCCATACGAATGCGTGGAAGGAATTCAAGGAGTTACACTTCAAGATGAATCAATACCGCACGATAAGAATTCAAGAAGGTGAAGTTTTCCTAAAGGTTCTGCAACCTCTTGAAGATAAGTACAGACGTCTCCGTACCGATCCGCAAGACTCTACTAGACCCGCTCATGATTCATGAGACCTATGTAACCTAGGCTCTGATATCAACTTGTCACGATCCAAAATCTAACCTTGGTTGTGATGGCACCTATCGTGTTACAAGGCAAGCCTATTCCCAAAATATTACTACTAATTTGATTATAAGAATTTAATAAAACATTTGCAATAATTTAATTCCTCATAAACTAAACCAACTCTAAATATAAATAATATAAAATACAAAAACGAGTCCCAAACATCGAGGTGTCACTAAGTCATGAGCGTCTAAAACTATGAACTAAGAAATATAAACTGTCTAACTGTCCAAAATAAGAAATGACAAAAGGAGTAACAAGGTCCTGCGAACGCTGGCAGCTACCTTGCAAACTCCACAGATAGCCGGCAAAAACTCAACGATCACCGCGCTCTAACTCACCTGGATCTGCACATAAAGTGCAGGGTGTAGTATGAGTATAACCACCTCAGTAGTAACAGAAATAACTAAGGAACTGAGCAGTAGTGACGAGCTGAGCATAATAGACCAATTATTTATTTTCACAATTTACAATAAACATGAATAAACAGGTAAATTTCCATAACTCAGTAAATGCCACAAAGAAATTAATAGGTAAGTGCAGTAACAACAAAAGTAAATGCAACCTCACAACAATGTCACTCCATCACTCAACACTCGCACTCAATACTCCACACTTAACACTCAACACTCTGCACTCACTGGGGTTGTGTACAGACTCTGGAGGGGCTCCCAAAGCCCAAGCGCTAAGCACGGACTACTCACGTGCCATCATATCAATACCTGGATCCGTACAGTCAACTCACGTACTACGCGGACAACTCACGCGCTATGGTATCAATACCTAGATCCGAACGGTCAAATCACGTGCTACGCGGACAACTCACATGCTATGGTATTAATATCCTCACAACCAAGCCCTCAGCCTCACTCAATCATATACCTCACTAGACTCACCATCATCAACAAATTAAGGGGACACAACCCTCATCAAGTATCACAACATATTTCCAAATAATAGAGACTGAGGTAAAAATATACAATAGTTTCTATGACTGAGTACAAATAACGTGAGAATGAATAAAGCCTAAGCATGATCTCTAACATGAAGGCAAACAAGTTCAACAACAAGTAAACACATAACCACATATAACAACCTTAGGCCCACAGCCTCAAGGGACAGACCAAGTCTCAATCCCTCGCGGTGCAAACCCACACGCCCGTCACCTAGCATGGGCATCACCACCGAACAATCACATGATATCAATTTCTCCGGGTTTATACCCTCAAAGCCAGAGTTAAAACTGTTATTTACCTCAATCGCATAAAATCCTACTCCGGGATGCCCTCGTCTCAGGACTCAATCTCCAAAATCTCCGAATCTAACCATAATCAGATTAATACCATCACCATGTGCTAAAGAATCGAATTCCATAATAAAAACTATAAAATATGTCAAAAATTCGAAATTGGCCAAAATCCGGCCCCCGGGCCCATATCTCGGAATCAGTCAAAAATGGCAGAAAAAACATCCTCGTCCTCTCTCGAGTCTAACCATATAAAATTTGTCAAAATCGGACTCCGTTGGTCCCTCAAATCCTCACTTAAAACTCTCCAATACTCAAACCCTAGCTCCCCTAAATTTTACTTTGAAATCATCAATCAAATCACCACAAACGAAGATGGATTCATAAATTATAATCAAAACCGAGTAGAGAAAACTTATCCCAATCCATATAGTGAATATCTCCTCCAAAATCTCCCAAATTCGAGCTCCCCAACTCAAAATATGACCGAATGAGCAAACCCTAGTTTTATGTATTTTTCTACCAGCTATTCTGTCTCGTTTCTCATGCCTAACGATTCCGAAACTCCTATTATATACCTCCAATGAATTCCTTGTGAAATTCTAATCAGGTTAGGCTTTTGAATCACTCAATTTGACCTTATAATGAATGAGATATGTAGGTTTTAACATTTGCAAATAATGCAGGTTTTTAAATACGCTGCTAGTAACAATTTCGTAATTACTCTGAAAAATCTGACAACCTAATTTTTAGTAAAATGACCATAAAATCCTCATACAATATCCAAATTTAATGATTCTTTTTGCTACAGGTCCCTAATTACGATACGGATCTAACACTTCAATCAAAAACAAAATCGGAGCTTATTTGTTCAATATGATATCATTTATACTTGAAGAAACGACATCGAAACATAAGAAAAACAAGCACAACACAACCCAAACTTATCCGAAACTCACCCGAGGCACTCGAGACCTCAACCAATAATTCCAAAAGTTCATATATCACTACCCGAACTTAGTCAAACCTTCGGAACACCCGAAACACCAAATCAACCTCGAATTCAAGCCTAAGAACTTCTAAACTTCTAACTTTCGCCAATTCAAGCCTAATTCTACCACGGACCTCAAAATTATATTCCCGGCGCATTCCTAAGTCTAAAATCACCCAACGAATCTAATCGAATCATAAAAATCCAAATCCAAATTCGTTTACTCATAAGTTTCGATTGACGTTTTTTCTAACTTAGCTTTCTAACTAAGAGACTAAGAATTCATTTCACTCCAAAACTACTCCGAACCCAAATTTACCAACTCGATACAATTCATCATAGCTTAACGACATATAAAGAAATAGAAATGAGAGAAACGGGGCTACAACTCTTAGAACGACTAACCGGGTCGTTACAGTAAGTGAATACTTGAGCGTAGGGTACATGTTTAGTTTACTTTTACTATTTGAAGCATGATAGAGTACATCTACTCCTTGCTTGTGTCTAAAATTGGAGCAAATGATGGTTTGTTCTTACTCATTTTGGACAAATTTTTGGTTTAACTCAAAATCTAATTCCTAAGTCCTTCCTCTCCTACAAAAGGAGGGTCTTACTTCACATTAAGGGGGGAGATCAGAAAAAAGGGGAGCTACAGATAAAATTCAGCACCCTTTCACCTTGGAGTATTTTCCAGAAAAAAAAAGAAGCAAAACCTTCCCAAACAAAAATATAAAAAGTTTGAAGTTAGTTTGTAGTTGTTTCTTCTTTAAAAAAAAAAGTTGTTGAGTTTCAAGGTGTCTTCTGGGTTCTTTTGTTGCTGCTGTTGTTGCTAGTTTCAAATTGTTGTGTTCGTTTGATTGGTGGATAAGCAAAGTTATTGGCTGATCATTCAAATTATTTTCCATCTCTAGGTACTTTCTTTAACTCTGTAGTGTAAATGTTGATTGCGATAAGACCCAAAGAAGCAATATTGGGATATATTGTACCTGTTCTTACTCTTTTATTGAATGAACGGAAGTTCTAATATTTTTTTATATTGGAGAGGACAACCTCTTGTTCCTGCTCCTCTTTCTTTGCTTCGAGAACGGAGGTCCTATGGTAAGTAACGCTTTAAGAATTCTTAGTATTTGAGTTTCGTTTTCTTTTAATATTACACGGACTTCTGATTACATGCATTGTGTATTGAAAGTTGAGTAAATGTTTTATTGAGAAAAACAAACGTGGAATGAATACATTTACCTTCATTAGTTTTTTTAAAGATGTTTATATTAAAATGAATTATGTAGTTATGAGAAAGTTTCCTTTTGTAACATTTAAATTCATAGTTTAATTGTGAGATTATTTTCGTGTATGTAAAATTGTGGGATTGCAGTAGGATATTGAGTTAAAATAAAGAAATAACAAAAAAGTATTCTGTTAAAGTACATGTTAATTTAGCACACTTTTAAAAGTCGAAGTTTTATTATACATGAAACTTTTGCTACATAAGGGTTCGTTTCTTCGTTTGAGCATGTGTAAACTTTTTTTTGCATGATGTTATTTCCTATTTTATTAAATATTAAATGTATATTAGTGTGTTATGTTGTTAAGTTCACTGTTATTGGGATTGACTGGCTACAAATTTTTGCAAAACTAATTCAAGTGATAAACTAGACAAGACAGAATTTTAATATAAAAGTATTTTTTAATACTAATAAATAAATACTTAAATATTTCTGAAAAGTGCTGGGCAAATTTTAAGGCATGAGCACAAGTTTATAATTTTATTAAAATAAATATATTTCGGTTATACTAGTTTCATCATTTAATGACAACAAAAGTCACAAATTGGACCAAACTTTAAAGTGTCATGTTTCCACCAATTAATTTCAATAAAAATCATATTTTGGTTACTAATTAATTAACTACCTTTAATTTAATAATCTCATATCATATCCATTTGCTTTAATTAATTCCTAAATTAGTTGATCCCTTGCTATAAATCGCAGATTAGTTTGCGTAGCACAATATTTCGACTTTAAATAAATTTCACAATTTATTCCCACAAATGTAGTAATTCTTCTAAAAAGTAATAGCGTACTAATAATCCTTGTCATGATTGCGGATTCGTTTACGTAGCGCGGTTATGACAAAAATTAATAAAATTTGTCTCGATCGCACATTTACTTGCGTGGTACGGTTAGGACAATTTAATATTATTTAAGATTTTCTTTAATAGTTTTAATAATTAAAAATGGATAAGTAAACCATGAAAATCGTATAAATCACAATTTGTCCAAAATTAGTTCAAGCCAAGTTTGAAGTCAATAAAGCGACTGAGCTAGAACCACGGGACTCGGGGAATACCTTATACCTTCTCCCTGGTCAACAGAATTCCTTACCCGAACATTATTTTTGCGGACCGATAAAAATAGAGTCAAACCTTCCTTTGATTAGGGATTCAAATAAAATGTGACTTGGAACAACGAAAATAAATTCCAAGTGGAGACTCTGAACAATAAAATAATTCACATTTCGAAATTGTCACTTTAATTGGAAAAATTCTTTAACCCACAAATCCACATATACATATATATCTTATGGGGGTAGAAAAGGGGTGTGACATCTCTGGTGACTCTACTGGGGATCAACCAGAAATTGAACTTGTACATGTTGACTTTTCATTTGACTTTATTAATTTTTGTGTATATATATATTGTGATTTGTTTGTGCCTAATGTGCTACTTGTTCGCTTTTTCTCGCTTTGATATTGATGAACCGTACATATAAACTGTCTTCTCACGCGCCCCCTCTGAGTCTTCTTAAAATTAAAGATAGGGCATTTGCTTGACATAGCCTGCTTTCTTTGAGATAGCTGAGGTACTTGTCACCAGGTGAAGAATTTTAGTCACACATATTTTTAGCGGGGAGCACCACCAATTAAGCCGGAAAGCAATGCTACTGGTATACTGATCCTCCTCGGCTCGAGTTGTCCGCTCGAGTAAGCCAGTCTAGATACCTTCTCCACCAGGATTTAAACTAGAAGAACAAACCTCATGCCGGATATCCCTAGTAGGTTCGCTTTATGTGCATCACGTGCATTTGACTTAGCGAAATTCGGCACAGGGGCCGGGTCCATATAAGACAGGTATCCTCTTCGAGACTATCATGTTCACTTATGTGCTACTTGATACATTATTTGGAAGGCTTACTTGCATTGTTGACCGACTTTAGAAAATTAGCATAGCAGAATTTTTTTTTTTTAAAAAGAAAAAAAAGGAATAATTCTACTAGTTTAGTGCGAATAAACCTTTTTTAAAAATAAAATAAAATAAAATAAAATAAAGATTTTGTCGTAGTCTGGCGTGAGGTGTAAATATTAATTTTCATAAAAATCAAAATAAAAAAGTACTTAGTTTTACCGAACTACGCTAGGTTTGATTCTCTCCGGATGTGAGATATGTATTCAACCTTTATCGGGTCCCACCCCCGATTATCAAAAATCCACAAATATTTTCCATTAATCTTTGATACATTAAATCCCGAAATTAGAAAGAAAAAAAAATCAAAAAAAATGAATTCCAAAATATTTTCTTTCTTCTTCGGAAGTTTTAATTCAGAAATTAAAAAGAAAACTCAGAATCCAAAATATTGCATAAATTCAAAATCCAAAAATATTTATTTTCTTTTTAGAACTCTTTCTTTCAAGGATTCAAAAATCAAAAAAAAATAATATTTTCTTTCTTCTTTAGAAGTTGTTCTTTCAACAACTCCCAAAAAAATCTAAATATATTTTCCTTTAAATCTATTTTTGAGACATCAAATCCAGAAATTTCGAAATAAATAAATAAATCAATTGAATTGCAAAATATTTTCATTCTTCTTCTGAAGTTTTTTTTTTCTTTCAGAAATTAAAAAGAAAACTCAGAATCCAAATTTTTTTTTTCATTCAATGGCAAAAAATTAAGACTCCAAAAATATTTTCTTCTTCTTTGGAAGTCTTTCTTTTGAAAAAAAAATCTTACTCTTTAGAAGTTTTTCATCCAACAATTCCACAAAAAGAAATCTAAAAAATATTTTTCTTGTTAGGAGCTTTCGTGGTCTAATTATTTTATAAGTAAAAAACTAAAAAAAAGTTTATTTTATTTATTTATTCTTGATACCCTTGAACTACGTAATAATTTTATTCATGCGGCGACATGATATGTATGCAACCTCCAAAAGGTTCGATTGAAATATTTTTCAACGGCTCTAAAATAAGGCAAGGTGTAAAAAAAATAACAAAATAGAAAAAGAAGAAGAGATGAATAAATAAGAGTGTCAATAAGCAGCAACCTTATAAGTCAGAATGAAACATGAAACCTTCCAATATCATGTTAGAGACGTGATAATGTTAGGACCGTAGCATAGTTACGTGTGATTCGTATTTATAAAATGCTTAACCCTAACACGTTCGTTGACTCTTAGATAGTAAGCTTAAGGTGGTTGATTTGTGGTGAAACTGGTAACACATCATTACTTACTAAGATCTAAGGGAAAGGTATTGATGTCTAACAATGATGAAATCGAGTTGGTCAATGACGAACACCAGGGTCACTCAGTCGAGCAAGAGTCTGAAGAAGTAAGAAGATTGAAATACCAACTGACTAGTGTGTCAGGCTTGGATCTCTGGTCAGCTTCCGCCTCAGGGTCCCTCTAAGGGAACTTCCACCATACTACAAGCTACTCAACCACCGCTCTTTGCAATGAGAAATCACATTCTACCACCAGGATATGTTCCAAACTACAACTTCCATGCTGGCTCTGGTACCCCTAATGTGCAGCCTTATGCCGCACCAGTTAGGAACACACCTCTTATCGTGTCTGGTGCGCTTGTGTATACAATTCTGCCGCCACCTCCTGTGACGAGTCCAAACAATGAGCCACCACCTCATGCTTATGATGGCCAATACTATTCTCCAAATGCGACTTTCAGGGTCTCGGCTCCATACAATCAGACTCCTCAGTACGAGTCGCCCAGTGGAAAATGAAAAGCCTTCCACGACGGTTGAGCCAGATAAGATGGCCATGAAAATGAAAAGTCTTGAATAGAATATAAAGAACATATAGGGACTAGGTGGTCACAAAAGTATTTCATTCAGTGATCTATGCATGTTCCCTCACATCCATTTGCCACTAGGGTTCAAGACCCCAAAATTTGAGAAATATGATGGACACAGTGACCCTATTGCCTACTTGAAAAGGTATTGCAACCAGTTGAGGGCTGCAGGAAGAAATGAAGAGTTACTGATAGCTTATTTTGGGGAGAGTCTGATAGGGGTAGCCTCTGAATGGTTCATTGACCAAGATATCTCTCACTGGCACATTTGGGACGACATGGATCGGGCCTTCGTCAAACAATTTCAGTACAATATTGATATTGCGCCAGATTGCAATTCCCTATCCAATATGATGAAAAAACTGACTGAAAGCTTCAGGGAGTATGCCGTTAGGTGGAGAGAACAAGAATACAGAGTCAAGCCACCCATGAATGACCATGAGTTAATCACAGTCTTCCTTCAGGCTCAGGATCCTGATTATTTTCAAAATATGATGTCCGCAATGGGCAGACCTTTTGATGATGCAATCAAGATAGGAGACATGGTCGAGAATGGCCTCAATACTGGCCGAATTATAAGTCAAGCGGCTCTCAAAGCAGCCACTCAAGAAATCGATAATAGGCCGGACAAGCCGGTTAACCAAAAGATGAAAGATGAAGAGGCCATGATGACGTCACGGGCAAAAAGAGGCCAAAGGGGAGCTTCTCAACCCCCGGATCCACGATACTCAGTTGCTCCATAGTATGCAACGTTCAATGCTTAGTCTTATGCCAAACCATCCAATCACCAGCAGATGGGGGCCCCAGCTTTGACATACCTTCGTTCGCGACAACAAAACTCTCAATCACCTTACAACCCTCGTCCAAAACAAGAGTACAGAAAGGAACATAAGAAGAGGGATAATTTCACGCCAATTGTAGAGTCCTACACAAGTTTGTTTGAAAGGCTAAAATGTTGTGGCATGATTGAGCCGCTTCAAGGATATGTTCCTCATCCATATGAAAAAGGTTTTGACCCTGCTATACGGTGCATGTACCATTCTAATGTCTAGTGACATAGAATTGAGCATTGTCGGGCTTTGAAAAAGTAAATAGAAATGATGATTCAAGAATGAATGATCGTGGTCCAAGATAATGGCACCCTAAATGGCATGACCAAGCACACCTTGTTCGAATGATTTATAATGATAAAGATTATGGGGACGGTTTGGTGAAAAATGTCTTGAACAAGTCCACTGAATGGAAGGTAATAAAAATTCTTAAAGATGCTGATTTGCAAATTCGTATCTAAGATATTGAGCTTGATAATTGAAAAATCACTCCCTTCCTTGTCGGAAAGGAGTCTTGGTAACTTATTTTGTCATAATTTCTATCATCCGGATTATTTCAAGTTTGTGATCCAGATGTTGTTTGTTTGTCCTGTCATCAAGCCTTTCTATCCTTTAATCAATGAAATACAACTTTTTTTTCATTTTGTCATTTTAATCCATTGTTTTTAGTTCTTCTTACGTATATAGTTCTTTTTCATTCCAATTTTAGTAACACAACATCCAAGAAAAATTTTCGGCTAGATTTTATAAAGCTTGTCCAATCTTGAATTGAATCGAGGAAAATGTAACGACCCAAAGGGTCATCACCTATTTTCTCTTTCATTACGTGCTTTCAAGGCCTTGAAAACCTCATTTTTACTTGCCTTGATTTGTGTTCACATTCCAATCGCGTAGCCGGAAAGCTTATAAGTTAAATTCTGTGAAAAATTTAAAAAATGTGGCTTTAAAATGATTAAAGTTAACTTTGATCAATATTTTTGGTAAACGGACCCGGACCCATGATTGGATGGTTCCGGAAGGTCCGTAGAAAAATATGGGACTCAGGCATATGCCCGGAGTCAAATTTCGAGATCTAGAGCCTCAGAAAAGATTTTTTTCTATGAAATTGTTTTTCTGAAATTACTAAGAAAAATGGAAATGAAAACTGATTAAAAGACTGTGGTATCGGGCTCGTATTTTGGTTCCTATGCCAGGTACAAGTCTTATATATGGTTTAAGAGCTTTTTGTGAAATTTGGTTGAAATCGGACGTCATTTGACGTGTTTCGGACCTAAATATCTAACAATTTGAAGTTTATGAAGTTAGAATGAAAAATGATGATTTTGAGATTTGATTCATTGATTTTGATGTTGTTTTGGCGATTTGATCGCTCGGTTAGGTTTGTATGAGGTTGTTGAGTTAGTGTGTGTGTTTGGTTAGGAGCCCCAAAGGCTCGGGAGTGATTTCGGAGGTGGTTCGGGGTGTTTTGGAACTTAGGAAGAGATCAGATTTTCCACAAATTTTTTTTCACAGACTTTTTGTTCTACGCGATCGCGACCTAAGGCTCGCGTTCGCTCTGCCTTGTGTCTCCCCTCCTTCGCGTTCATGGTACCCTTCCCGCGTTCGCATATTTCTGGTAACCCCCTTCAACGCGTTTGCATATAGCCTATCACGTTCGTATAGGCCAACCCAGGATCCCCCACTAGTTTTCCCTTTGCGTTCGCATCAGCCTAATCGCGAACGCGATGCACCCAGCTTCCCCTTTATCGCGAACGCGATGCACCCAGCATACCCTTCATCGTGAACGCGACCCCTATGTTGCGAACACATAGAGTAAAGTTGTTCAGTGATTTTTTTTTAAACCAGAAACAGTACATACGGGTTTTATTTTCAAAAATACTCACGAGCTCTCTTCTCTCCCAGGCTTTAGGAAGCCATTGAAGCCCTCATTCTTCAAAACCACTTGGGTAAGTAATTTCCTACTTATTTCCTTCATTATCCTACATTAATTAGTAAGTTTCCAAGCTTAAATCACATAGATTAGGGTGGAAATTGAGGGAAAAGTGTAGAGTTAGGGTTTTTTCGATTTTCTTCGATTTAGACCTCGTTTTGGGGTCGAATTTGAAAACAAATTATATATCCGGGCTCATGGGGGGATGGGCGACCTGGAATTGGTTCGAACCTCGGGTTTTGACCAAGCGGGCCCGGGGTCGATTTTTAGGATTTTGGGAAGAAAGCTTAAAAATTCATATTTAGGCATTGGGTTTCGTTTGTTTAGCTATTATTAATATTGTAAAGTCATTATTTCATAGATTTGACTGAGTTGGAGCCGAATTTGAGGGGTAAAGCTATACTAGAAGCTTGAGTTGATTTTGGAGCATTTGAGGTTAGTGTTTGATCTAACTTTGGCTTGAGGGAATAAGATTAGAGTATCATTTGTTAATTTCTAAATGTTGAGTAAGGTGTATAGGCATGGTGACGAGTATCTATACACCGGTGTCTAGCATGACCGTGGATCCTTAGTTGTGCTTATTTGGGATTCGGTAGTGACTCTTCCTTGTTAATTGATGGTTTCTATATGATATGAAGAGAATGAGAAAGAAATATGATTTGTAAACTCCTTTGAGAGTTGGCTCGATCTTTGACTTGATTATAAAGTAAGGAATGAACGTAATAGAAAGAGATGTGATTATTCCCTTGTCGGGATGTGTAAGTTATGGTTGTTGCTCCCTTGCCGGGAAATTTAACTGCTTAGTCGTATTCTTCCTTGCCGGGAAACTATTATATACTATGAATTGGGATCGTGTCGCACGCCGACCACTTATATGTTATGAAATGGGATCGTGTGGCACGCCGACCACTTATATACTATGAATTGGGATCGTGTGGCACGCCGACCACTTATATATTATGAAATGGGATCGTGTGGCACGCCGACCACCTAGTTATATTATGAAATGGGATCGTGTGGCATGCCGACCACCTATATAGATTATGAGATCTGATGTAGTTTCATGTTTACTTCTGATAAGTTGTTTTCATCTGTATTTCCCCTACGCATGTCCCCTCCCCGACTTAATTGGTATTTTTCTGCTGTTATTTTGTTGCACTCGTGTGTATATATATATATATTTGCACAGGTTGTTTTTGGTAGGTCCTGTCTAGCCTCGTCACTACTTCGTCGGGGTTAGGCCAGGCACTTACCAGCACATGGGGTCGGTTGTGCTGATGCTACACTCTATGCATCTTTTTGCACAGATCCAGGAGCAGCTTTTGGGCCTCAGCAGTAGGATTTGATCGGGAGCTGACTTCAATCCAGGGACTTTCGTGGTATCATGGCTGACGTCTGCAGGCCGGAGTCCCTTTTATGTTAATAGTTTGTTTTTCCTTATGCCAAGACAAACATTGATGTACTTCTATTCAGAACTTGTTTTTAGCTCTCTTTAGTGGTTCATGAGTTAGTGACACCGGATCTGGGTAGATTTATACTTAAACTTCCGCATTTAGTTTTCAGTTATCTATGTTTTTAAGACTTCTGCTTTATTTGAAATGACTTGTTTTGTTTATATTGTTGAGATGTTATCAGAAAATGTTTTAAATACTTGGCTTGCCTAGATCCGATAGTAGGCGCCATCACGACTCCCGATGGTGGGAAATTCCGGTCGTGACAATTTGGTATCAGAGCACTAGGTTACATAGGTCTAGCTACTTACGGACAAACTCGATAGAGTCTGAGGGATCAGTACGGAGACGTCTGTATTTATCCCCCAGAGGCTACGGAGTTAGGAAAATCTCACTTTTGTTCTTTCTTATCGTGCGATTCTGTTTCTCAAATACTGGTTGTCTTTCTACTCTGTTCTTTCGCAGATGGGGAGAACACGTGCTTCCTCTTCTACCACGCAGCAGCTTGAGCCCCCAGCGGTAGTTCCTACAAGGGGCAGAGGCCGAGGCCATGCCAGAGGCCGATGTAGGGGCAGAGCTCAGCCCCGGGCAGCAGTCCCAGAGGTGGAGCCTCATATTGATTATGATGAGGAGGTTCCAGCCCCAGCAGCTTCGGTGAGCCCAGCTCAGGTCCAAGAGGGTTCATGGTCATCCCAGATCTTCAGGACACTTTGGTCAGACTGGCAGGCTTTGTGGATAGCGTCACTAGAGCGGGTTTGCTTCCAGTAGCACCAGCCACTTCTCAGGCTGGAGGAAGAGTTCAAACTCCTGCTACACGTACTCCGGAGCAGGTAGCTCCTCAGGATCATATTCCAGTAGTCCAGCCAGATGTGGCAGTTCAGCCAGGTATTGTGACCCAGGCCGGTGATGGAGCGCTATGTCTTCAGATTCTTTGTGGAGGCTTGATAGGTTCTCCAAGCTCTTCACCACCACATTCAGCAGTACTTCTTCAGAGGACCCACAGGATTTCTTATTTAGCTGCCATGAGATCCTTCGGACTATGGGTATTGTGGAGACCAATGGGGTCGACTTCGCCACTTTCGACTAGTAGGATCCGCCAAGACTTGGTGGAGGGACTATTGTTTATCTAGACTAGCAGGGTCGCCATCATTGACTTGGGACCAATTTGCAGAGTTGTTTTTGGAGAAGTTTCTCCCAGTTACTCAGCGGTAGGCTCTTCACAGGTAGTTCGAGTCATTGATCTGGCACGCCATGCTATTGTTATACCTCCCACAGAGCGAGAGAGGATGCATAGGCTTATTGATGGATTGATTCAGCCGATCCATCTCCAGATTGCTATGGGAGCCGGTAGTGAGATTTCTTTTAAGGAAGCGTCCAATACGGCCCAGAGAGTTGAGATAGCTCTTGCACGGGGAGGTGGTCATGGGTTAGATAAGAGGCTCCATCATACAGGTAGATTCAGTGGTACCTCGTCTAGAGGTAGGGATTCTTATTGTAGAGACCATCCTCTGAGGCCCTTTCAGTCAGCCCTACAGGTCTCTCATGGTACTTCAGGTGGTCGTGGCTCTCAGCCATAGTCTTCTGACAAGTAGCTTTTTAGTTCACCATCAGCACCTATCAGCGCACCACCACTCTATTATTCTCAGCAGCCGAAGGATTGTTTCACTTGTGGCGATACGAGACATATTAGCAGGTATTGCCCTCGAGCTTCTTACAGCTTTTAGCAGTAGGGTCCTCATCCTATGATTCAGGCATCATGTGATCCACAGGTCGCCCAGCCAGCTAGAGGCGGGGGTAGAGGCCATAGAGGTAGAGGTGGAGCTCGGACCAACAAAGGTAGAGGCCAGCCAGCAGTCGATCGTCCCAGAGATATGGTTAGGGAGGTGGGGCCTAGCCCCGGTGTTATGCTCTTCCAGCCAGTCTAGAGGCTGAGTCTTCAGATGCAGTTATTACATGTACTATTCTAGTATGTGATTGGGATGCTTCAGTGCTATTTGACCCTGGGTATATGTATTGATATGTGTCGTCCAATTTTGCACCCTACCTGGCTATGCCTAGTAATGCTTTGGGTATTCCTATTTATGTATCTACACCGGTGGGAGATTTTATAGTGGTCGACCGAGTTCATCGTTCCTGTGTGGTAGTGTTTGGGGGTCTTGAGACCCGTGTTGATTTATTGCTCTTAGACATGGTGGATTTTGACGTTATATTAGGGATGGATTGGATGTCCCTGTATCATGCTATCTTGGATTGTCACGCCAACACTGTGACCTTGGCTTTGCCAGATTTTCCCCGATTAGAGTGGAGAGGGACCCTAGGTCATGCCACCCGTAGTGTTATTTCATATGTGAAAGCTCGACATATGGTCAAGAAGGGGTGTTTAGCTTATCTGGTGTATGTTCGCGATTCCAGCACAGAGGTTCCTTCTATTGATTATGTTCCTATTGTTCTGGAGTTCCCCGAGGTTTTCCCTTCAGACCTACCGGGTATGCCGCCCGACAGGGATATTGATTTCTGTATTGATCTGGCTCCGGGCACCCAGACCATTTTCATTTTGTCGTATCGCCTGGCCCCGCCAGAGTTGAAAGAGCTAAAGGACCAGTTGCAAGACTTGCTAGAGAAGGGTTTTATCAGACCTAGTGTTTCTCCATGGGGTGCGCCGGTGCTATTTGTGAAGAAAAAAGATGGATCGATGAGGATGTGCATTGATTACCGGTAATTGAACAAAGTGACGATTAAGAACAAGTATCCACTGCCGAGGATTGATGATTTGTTTTACCAGCTTCAGGGTGCAAAGGTGTTTTCAAAGATAGACTTGAGATCTGGCTACCATCAGCTGAGGATTAGGGCGTCTGATGTCCCTAAGACAGCGTTCCGCACTCGGTATGGGCATTATGAGTTTTTGGTCATGTCATTTGGGTTGACCAATGCCCCAGCAGTATTTATGGAGTTGATGAACCGAGTGTTCAGGCCTTACATGGACTTGTTCGTGATAGCCTTTATTGATGACATTCTGGTGTACTCCCATAGCCAGGAGGAGCACGAGCAGCACCTCAGAGTGGTTCTTCAGACTCTGAAGGATAGTCAGTTATTCTCAAAATGTGAGTTCTGGTTGAGTTCGGTTGCATTTCTGGGTCACGTTGTATCAGCAAAGGGTATTCAGGTGGACCCGAAGAAGATTGAGGCAGTAAAGAACTGGCCTAGACCAGCATCAGCTACACAGATTCGGAGTTTCTTGGGGTTAGCCGGTTATTACCGTCGGTTCGTGGAGGTATTTTTATCTATTGCAGCCCCGATGACCAGATTGACCCAGAAGGGTGCCCAGTTCGTATGGTCAGATGAGTGTAAGGCAGGCTTTCAGAAGGTCAAGACAACTCTGACTGCGGCACCAATATTGGTTTTGCCCACAAGCTTAGGGCCTTATACAGTTTATTGTGATACTTCCCATATTGGGCTTGGTGCAGTATTGATGCAGTATGGCAGAGTCATTGCTTATGCTTCGAGGCAGTTGAAGATCCACGAGAAGAATTATCTGGTTCATGATCTAGAGCTGGCAGCCATTGTTCATGCTTTGAAGATTTTGAGGCATTACCTATATGGTGTGACGTGTGAGGTGTACACTGATCACAAGAGTCTGCAGTACTTGTTCAAGCAGAAGGAGTTGAACTTGAGGCAGAGGAGGTGGTTGGAGCTATTG
The DNA here is from genome assembly GCA_026770625.1 of Nicotiana glauca. Classification (NCBI taxonomy): domain Eukaryota; kingdom Viridiplantae; phylum Streptophyta; class Magnoliopsida; order Solanales; family Solanaceae; genus Nicotiana; species Nicotiana glauca. The sequence goes on from MU764782.1 coordinate 27,775, forward strand.
AAGGATTATGATGTTACTATTTTGTACCACCCGGGGAGAGCCAATGTGGTGGCCGATGCATTGAGTAGGAAGTCCGCCAGCATGGGTAGTCTTGCTTATGTTCCGGTCAGCCAGAGACCGCTTGCTTTGGATATTCAGGCCTTGGCCAATCGGTTTGTGAGGTTGGACATTTCTGAGCCTAGCAGAGTGTTAGCTTGCACGGTCGCTCGTTCTTCATTATTGGAGTGCATCCGTGATCGGCAATTTGATGATCCTCATTTGTGTGTCCTCAAAGACACGGTGCAGCATGGAGGTGCCATGAAAGTGACCTTAGATGATGATGGTGTTTTGAGATTGCAGGGGCGAGTTTGTGTGCCCAATGTTGATGGGATTCGAGAGTTTATCTTAGCGGATGCCCATAGTTCTCGGTACTCTATTCACCCGGGCGCCGCGAAGATGTATCAGGACTTGCGGCAACATTATTGGTGGCGTAGGATGAAGAAAGATATTGTTGCATATGTGGCTCGATATTTGAATTGTCAGCAGGTTAAGTATGAGCATCAGAGGCCTGGTGGTTTGTTTTAGAAGATTGAGCTTCCCGAGTGGAAGTGGGAGAGGATTACCATAGATTTCGTTACTGGACTTCCGTTGACTCGGGAGAACTTTGACTCGATATGGGTTATTGTTGATAGGCTGACCAAGTCAGCGAATTTTATTCTTGTTTCAGCCACTTATTCATCAGAGAGGTTAGCTGAGATCTACATTCGAGAGAATGTTTGGCTTCATGGGGTGCCGGTATCCATCATTTCGGACTGGGGTACACAGTTTACCTCGCGCTTCTGGAGAGCATTTCAACAGGAGTTGGGCACCCAGATTCAGTTGAGCACAGCATTCCATCCTCAGGCGGACGGTCAGTCCGAGCGGACGATTCAGATATTGGAGGATATGCTCTGAGCCTATGTCATTGATTTTGGAGGCTCGTGGGACCAGTTTTTGCCATTATCAGAGTTCGCCTACAACAACAGCTACCAATCCAGCATTCAGATGGCTCCATATGAGGCGTTGTATGGTAGGCAATGTCGGCCCCCAGTTGGATGGTTTGAGCCGGGAGAGGCTCAGTTATTAGGTGTAGATTTAGTTTAGGAGGCCTTGGATAAGGTCAAGATCATTCAGGACAGGCTTCATTCGGCTCAGTCACAGCAAAAGAGTTATGCGGATCACAAGGTTCGAGATGTAGCTTTCATGGTTGGTGAGCGGGTGTTGCTCTGAGTGTCGCCTATGAAGAGCGTGATGAGATTGGGGAAGAAGGGTAAGCTTAGACCTAGATTCATTGGTCCCTTTGAGATTCTCAATCGTCTGGGAGAGGTGACTTACAGACTTGCCTTGCCGCCCAACTTGTCAGTCGTGCATCCAGTGTTTTATGTGTCCATGCTTCGGAGGTATCACGGCGATCCAGCTCACGTGTTAGATTTCAGCACTGTCCAGTTGGACAAGGACTTGTCTTATGAGGAGGAGCCGGTAGCTATTCTAGACCGGCAGGTTCGACAGTTGAGGTCGAAGAGTTTTCCTTCAGTGCGTGTCCAGTGGAGAGGTCAGCCTCCTGAGGCATCGAGCTGGGAGTCAGAGTCTGATATGCGGAGCCGTTATCCTCATCTATTTCCCGACTCATGTACTTCTTTCTTTTGTCCGTTCGAGGACGAACGGTTGTTTTAGATGTGGAGAATGCGACGACCCAAAGGGCCATCACCTGTTTTCTCTTTCATTCCGTGCTTCGTAGGCCTTGAAAACCTCATTTTTACTTGCCTCGATTTGCGTGTGCATTCTGGGTGCGTAACTAGAAAGTTATATGTTAAATTCTGTGAAAATTTTAAAAAATGTGGCTTTAAATTTATTAAAGTTGACTTTGGTCAACATTTTTGGTAAATGGACCCAGACCCGTGATTTGACGGTCCCGGAGGGTCCGTTGAAAAACATAGGACTCGGGCATATGCCCGGAGTCGTATTCCACGGTCTAGAGCCCGAGAAAAGAATTTTTCTGTAAAATTATTTTTCTGAAATTATTAAGGAAAATGGAAATGAAAATTAATTAAAAGACTGTGGTATCGGGCTCGTATTTTTGTTTCGATGCCCGGTACAAGTCTTATATATGGTTTAAGCGCTTAAATTTGGTTGATATCGGACGACATTTGACGTGTTTCGGACCTAAATATCTTAAATTTGAAGTTTATGAAGTTAGAATGAAAAATGATGATTTTGAGGTTTGATTCATTGATTTTGATGTTGTTTTGGCAGTTTGATCACTCGGTTAAGTTCGTATGAGGTTGTTGAGTTAGTGTGTGTGTTTGGTTAGGAGCCCCGAGGGCTCGGGAGTGATTTCGGAGGTGGTTCGGGGTGCTTTGGAACTTAAGAAGAGATCAGATTTTCTGCAAAAAAAAATTTCACAGACTTTTTGTTCTACGCGATCGCGGCCTAAGCTCACGTACACACTGCCTTGTGTCTCCCCTCCTTCGCGTTCGCATAGTTCTGGTAACCCCCTTCAACGTGTTCGTATATAGCCTATCGTGTTCGCATAGGCCAACCCAGGACCCCCCCCCCCATCAGTTTTCCCTTCGCGTTCGCATCACCCTAATCGCAAACACGATGCATCCAGCTTCCCCTTCATCGCGAATGCGACCCCTATGTCGCGAACACATAAAGTAAAGTTGTTCGGTAATTTTTTTAAAACCAGAAACAGTACATACGGTTCTTTTTTTCCAAAAATACTCACGATCTCTCTTCTCTCCCAAGCTTTGGGAATCCATTTAAGCCCCCATTCTTCAAGACCACTTGGGTAAGTAATTTCCTACTTATTTCCTTCATTATCCTTCATTAATTAGTAAGTTTCCAAGCTTAAATCACATATATTAGGGTGGAAATTGGGGGAAAAGGGTAGAGTAAGGGTTTTTCGATTTTCTTCGATTTAGACCTCGTTTTGGGGTCGAATTTGAAAACAAATTGTATATTCGGGCTCGTGGGGGGATGGGTGACATGGAATTGGTTCGAACCTCGGGTTTTGACCAAGCGGGCCCGGGGTCGATTTTTAGAATTTTGGGAAGAAAGCTTAGAAATTCATATTTAGTCATTGAGTTTAGTTTGTTTAGCTATTATTAATATTGTACATCATTATTTCATAGATTTGACTGAGTTGGAGCCGAATTCGAGGGGTAAAGCTATACTAGAGGCTTGAGTTGATTTTGGAACATTTGAGGTAAGTGTTTGATCTAACTTTGGCTTGAGGAAATAGGATTAGAGTATTATTTATTAATTGCTAAATGTTGAGTGCGGTATATAGGCATGGTGACGAGTATCTATACACAGGTGTCTAGCATGACCGTGGGTCCTTATTTGGGCTTATTTGGGATTCGGTAGTGACTCTTCCTTGTTAATTGATGGTTTCTATATGATATGAAGAGAATGAGAAAGAATTATGATTTGTAAACTCCTTGGAGCGTTGGCTCAATCTTTGACTTGATTATAATGTAAGGAATGAACGTAATAGAAAGAGATGTGATCATTCCCTTGCCGAGACGTGTAAGTTATGGATGTTGCTCCCTTGCCGGGAAATTTAACTGCTTAGTCGTATTCTTCCTTGCCGGGAAACTATTATATACTATGAATTAGGATCGTGTGGCATGCCGACCACTTATATGTTATGAAATGGGATCGTGTGGCATGCCGACCACTTATATAATATGAATTGGGATCGTATGGCACGCCGACCACTTATATATTATGAAATGGGATCATGTGGCACGCCGACCACTTATATATGCTAAAATGGGATCGTGTGGCTTGCCGACCACCTAGTTATATTATGAAATGGGATCTTGTGGCACGCCAACCACCTATATAGATTATGAGATCTGATGTAGTTTCATGTTTACTTCCGATAAGTTGTTTTCATCTGTATTTCCCCTACGCATGTCCCCTCCCAGGCTTAGTTGGTATTTTTCTGTTATTATTTCGTTGCACTTGTATTTCCCTTATATATCTGCACAGGTTGTTTTTGGTAGGTCCTGTCAAGCCTCATCACTACTTCGCCGGGGTTAGGCCAGGCACTTACCAGTACATGGGGTCGGTTGTGCTGATGCTACACTCTGTGCATCTTTTTGTACAGATCCAGGAGCAGCTTTTCGGCCTCAGTAGTAGGATTTGTTCGGGAGCTGACTTCAGTCCAGGGACTTTCGAGGTATCCTGGCTGACGTCCGCAGGCTAGAGTTTTTTTGTACCGAGATAAACATTGATGTACTTCTATTCAGAACTTATTTTTAGCACTCTTTAGTGGTTCGTGAGTTAGTGACACCGGATCTGGGTAGAGTTGTACTTAAACTTTCGCATTTAGTTTTCAGCTATCTATGTTTTTAAGACTTCCGCTTTATTTTAAATGACTTATTTTGTTTATATTGTTGAGATGTTATCAGAAAATGTTTTAAATACTTGGCTTGCCTAGTTCTGATAGTAGGCGCCATCACGACTCCCGATGGTGGAAAATCCGGGTCGTGACAGAAAAACACGTGGAGGACAAGTAAGATGTTGAAAAACTTTTATGATAAGCCTGTGTCAAGATTACATGGAACCAAAACAGTCATGAATACTGATTTGAGGATAATTGAAAGTTTTGAAGTTTGGTTGGACTAATCAGTGAAAAAGTTTTTGCCACGGCATGCATGATCTGATCATATCTGGGAAAATGACCCAAATCCCTAAAGAAGGTGCGTTCCAGGGAATTTAAAATGATTAGCTGGTACTGAAGTGCACCCTTCTACATCAGGACAAGGACCAATAAAAGGTGACTCCAAATTGTCTAAAGTAATTTGTTGCGAACAAGATATTGACTATGGAGCTATACAACTCACAAAACCAAGGAGAGAGTCATGTTCATCAATGCCGAACTTGAGAAGAGATAGAATGTTTGTCATTCTTGAGGCTGGGAGGCCCTTTTTTCTGCTACCCAAATACTTTATACCCTTCGTTACCCCTTTTGAACCTATTTTATTTTTCTTTGACCCCNCTTTTTCTGCTACCCAAACACTTCATACCCTTCGTTACCCCTTTTTGAGCCTCTTTTATTTTTCTTTGACCCCCCTCTTTTGGAATCAAGTATAGAGTCAAAAGAAAAAAAATTGAAGATTTGTGCCACTAGAAAATAGGAGTTGGGGCAATTTGTTAAAAAAAAGAGAAGAAAAAGAAAAGAGAAAATAAAGAAAGAAAAAATGAAAAGAAAACAACAAAGGAATCTTTCGTGTTGGTTTGAACTACGTTTGACTTGATTCCTTTAAAGGATCCGTAGGCAGCTCTACACTAGGGTTCAGTCTAACCAAATCAAAAATAAAAAAAAATTTAGTATCTAAAACTGGGGCAGAATTTTTTTTTTTATGTTTTAATGAAGAGTCGATTCCAAGGGTTGTAAATATACAATGCTATCATCTTAAGTCTATTTTGAGACTTATTGTGACCCTTTCTTTCTATCCCTCTCCAAAAGCCTTCCAAATAGTCTTAAGAATGCCAAGGTAAACACGCAGTAAGCAACAATTGTCACACAACGTAGAACAATGTCAAGTTGCTCGCACAAAAAGGTGAAAACAAATAAGAGATAATGAATGGAAATGAGAGAGTCTTATAGGTGAAAACCCTCATGGTCACTATAAGGCAATGGTAAGTAGAGATAAATAAATGAAAGAGGTCGGTTGGTGAAAACCTTTCAGGGCACCACTGGTCGAAGGTGAGCCGTGATTTGATGCAAATGATTGGCACAAAGAGGCCAACTTCAAAGACGAAAAAGAACAACAAGAAGAAATGGTAGATTGGTTGGATAGATTCGGACGCTCAGTCTAAAATGCATATCATGATCATTAAAGTTGGCTACCATATTCAAAGGAGCCCCTTTTTCTTTCTCTCCCCATAAAGTGACATTTTCAGTTAAATACTATTCCTTCTCACTTTTACATCATGTTATTTTATCCATTTGCATTTTTATCTTTGAGTCAGTCTTTGTTAAAACAACCGAGAAATGATTTTAACATCTTTTATCAACTTTCCAATTGTACAAAGCGAGTTCTATCCTGGCACATCGAAGAGGACGTACCCGGAAGCAACATGCACAATAAGAGTGTTGAAGCTAAACGAGATTTGAGGGTTCATGCCAACGGAAGTGCCAAAAGTTTGCTGGTCTATTTGTTTAGAAGCCAATAAATAAAGGGCCACAAAATTGGTCATTGTTTACTAGAAGTGCAAAATAAAAGATGTGGGGCATACACAGCAGTGACAAAGGCACAAATCCAACTATGATTTCCTCTGATAATCCGAACAAAGTGTTTTGAAGACATCGAAAAGGTCGCTAAGCAAGACTTTCTTCATGGGAAAAGTTGATAGCACCCCAGACACAAACTAATATTGGGTGCAAAATAATCAAGTTTTATGTTTAAAGGAAAAACCTGCCAAAGTGAAGACTTTCTTTATCGACAAGGTTCAGCAACACCTTATACATCCGGTTATGAAACAGTCGGAGGCAACAGTAGAAAGCCGAAGTTTCTAGAACACGGTACAAAGCCTCCTAGTTTTTTGGTACCATACTTGAAAATCAGTTCTCTAACAACGAGGTGGCCGCAGATTCAAACTGCTTAGGGCATTCAAGGCCACAAACCGACCACCATTGTTAAACTCACAAATTTTTCGTTGTTTGAAGCAGGAAACAAAGCAGTGTAAAATTGAAGTTATCAAAGGACAAATTGTCACCAAAGGTGAGTTCTTCAAACTCTCTATTTTTTCTTTCTAGATATGCATATAAGCACATAATCAACCACTGCATTTTCCAGCATAAGGTGCATCAATCCTTAGTTGAGGTTCCATTTTGAAATAGGGCACACCACTCCCTAGCCGCATGTTTAGTATAGAGTACACCAATCCCTAGATGTATTTTCCAACATAAGGTACAACCATCTTTAGTGAGGTTCCATTTTAATACAAGGTATCCTATCCCCTGGTTACTTTCTCTCTTAGTAATACAAGGCGCCATCCATTGGTTACATTCTCTCAGCGATATGAGGTGCCAATACCTAGCCATATTCTCTCTTAGTAATACAGGGTACCAACCCCTGGTTACATTCCTTCTCACTGATACAGGGCTCCAACCCTTGTTATATTCCCTCTTAGTGATACAGGGCGCTAACCCCTGGTTACAATTTTTCTCAGTGGTACAGGGCGACAACCCCTGGTTACATTCCCTCCAAGTCTTTCAACCTCACTCGTAGGAGACGTACTTCCTAGTTTGAGTCATTTCAATAGGAGACACCCTTCCTACTCTGAACCATTAATCCTAGGAGACGCGCTTCCTAGTCCAAGTCCTTTAAGCTCACTCGTAGGAGACGCACTTCCTAGTTTGAATCATTCTAATAGGAGACGTACTTCCTAATCTAAACCACCAATCCTAGGAGACGCACTTCCTAGTCCAAACCTTTCAACCAATCCTAGGAGATGCACTTTCTAGTTTAAGTTATTCCAATAGGAGACGCACTTCCTAATCTGAACTACCATCCTAGGAGACACACTTCCTAGTTTGAGTCATTCTAATAGTAAACGCACTTCCTAATCTGAACCATCAATCCTAGGAGACGCACTTCCCAGTCCAAACCTTTCAACAGGAGATACATTTCCGAGTTTGAGCAATTCCAAAAGGAGACGCACTTCCTAATATGAATTATTAACCCTAGGAGACGCACTTCCTAGTCCAAACCTTTCAACCAATCCTAGGAGATGCGTTTCCTATTTTGAATCATTCTAATAGGAGACGCACTTCCTAATCTAAACCACCAATCCTAGGAGACGAACTTCCTAGTCCAAACCTTTTAACCAATCCTAGGAGATGCACTTCCTAGTTTGAGGTATTCCAATAGGAGACGCACTTCTTAATCTGAACTACCAATCCTAGGAGACGCACTTCCTAGTTTGAGCCATTCTAATACGAAATGCACTTTCTAATCTGAACCATCAATCCTAGGATACGCATTTCCTAGTTTGAGTTATTCCAATAGGAGACGAACTTTCTAATCTGAACTACCAGTCCTAGGAGACGCACTTCCTAGTTTGAGTCATTCTAATAGGAAACGCACTTCCTAATCTGAACCATCAATCCTAGGAGACACACTTCCTAGTACAAACCTTTCAATAGGAGATGCACTTCCTAGTTTGAGCAATTTCAATAGGAGACGCATTTCCTAATATAAATTATTAATCCTAGGAGACATACTTTCTAGTCCAAACCTTTCAACCAATCCTAGGAGACGTACTTTCTAGTTTGAGTCATTCCATTAGAAGATGCACTTCCTAATCTAAACCACCAAATCCTAGGATACGCACTTCCTAATCCAAGTCTTTTGACCTCATTCGTAGGAGACGCAATTCCTAGTTTGAGCCATTCCAATAGGAGACACACTTCCTAGTCTGAACCATCAATCCTAGGAGACGCACTTCCTAGTACAAGTCTCTCAACCTCACTCATAGGAGACACACTTCCTAGTCCAAGTCATTCAACCTCACTCGTAGGAGACGCAGTTCTTAGCTCAAGTCAACCCTGTTCATTCTAATAAGAGATGCGCTCCCTAATATGACTCATTAATCCTAGGAGATCCAATTCATAGTACGAGTACTTCAATTTCGTAGTCATTCTAGTGCTACCCATGGGAGATGCACCTCCTAGTCTATGTCATATCCGTTCTACTCCTAAGAGAAGCACATTCGATTCAGAGCCTTCTGTATCATTTTTCCATCTTTCAAATAAAATAAGCTGATCTGCAGCTTTACCCAATAACTCACAAAATTTTCTCAGTGCCAAACGGGGGTAGAAAATTTAATTTGTTTTGTTTGTCTTTGATGGCTTTGCAGGCCCTGCTGTAGAGCACAGGTTGTGACGAACAAAGCTTTCCATTTCAGTTATCATCACAAGAAAGAAGTCTTTCGATCACAGTTTAGTTGGAGTAAACTTTGACAATATGTCAATAACCCAGCTTCTGAAGATTCATCATCTCAATTTCGGATCTGGAAAGTAGGCAATGAGATTAAGTCATAATCTTTTCTTCAAAGAGCATCAAGATCCAAACTAAGGTCAACACAAACAAGGAAGTCAAGAATCAAGATTTGACTCCAGAAGACACATAGATAGGCATTTTTTAACTCTTAGTTTGCAGACATATATAGTTTTCTCTCTCTCTTCCTTTTGATATAAGCAGTAAGTAACAGTAATAGCAACAACAGTCTTAACTCCACTCGTAGTCCCAGCTACTAAATTTTTCAGAACTACATTGACCTGATTCCTTTATAGCCAAGGATATGTAGGCAACCTCAGAAGCAAGGTTCTGTCATCTTTTTTTTCCTTCAAAAAATTGCTTTCATTGGAGTGATATGTGAGCAAAAATTATCTATAGAATTCACTTTTCTTTGCACCAAAACTCTTCATGTTCTCGAGCAAAGAGGGGCAGCTGTGAACACCTAATTTTTACACTATTTTAACACCTCCTAAAGTTATTAGTGTTTTGTTATTTTAATTATTTTTTATCAAATTTTGTGTCTTTAATTGCATATTTTCTATCATAAAAATACCAAAAAATAATAGTTCTTCCTTCATTTTTGCATTTTAGGAATCGACTAACTTTCAATTGGTTAATCAATCTAGTTAATTGATCATTTGAATAAGTTATTTAATTTATTTATTTGTATAAATTTAGTTTAATAAGTAGGTTAAGGAAAAAATCTGGCTAAATTTGAAAGAAAAGTGGCCAAGAGTGCAAGATAAGGGACTGCCAAGAAAGAGCTCAATACGACGTAGTTTTGTCTTGAAACTACGTCGTTTTGGATAAGTGACAGAGATTAAATCTCATCCATCCATAACTTTTTGATCCAACGCTCCTAATTCAACTTCTTACCCAGGTATTTAAAGTCTATAGAGACCAAAAATTGCCCCTATTTCCCCACATATCTCTTTTTTCTGCCTTTCTCTTCTTATTCTCTCCTCCTTTCTTAGACCCACCGCCCGCCGCCCATCTTCGCCGGCGGAGCACCCCCAAAAAATCCCAAAATCTCACCATGTCTTCTTCTCACTCCCCTCATTCGAAATCCATGACCCAAATTCCCTAAATCTCCACCAAAACCTAAACCCTAGTTGCGCCGCCGTGCGCCTCCGCCGCCGGTCATCCAAACTATGCCAAAATTGCACCAACTCCTCCTCTTCTCCCTCTCTCTCCATATCTCCAATTCACATCCTCAAAAAATCTCACCACCGCCGGCCACCACCGTCACTGTCATGCCACCGTTACCACTTGAAATTGCCTTCTTTTTTTGAGCCATTAAGCTTGAGACGTTGTGCGTTCTTCAATACGTTAGCTAATTTGTATTACATAGATTGGAGATGGCACAACATCCCAAGTTTGACGGCTGCCCATTTATTATTCCGGCACGCCGATTGATTCTCCAAGACTCGCATATTCGGTAACCCAGTCTCTTTTTCTTATTTTTATTTTTATTTTTTATCAGTTGTATCAGATTTAAGGCTTAAAATTTCTATTCATATTTCTGTTAGTTATGTGTAAATGAACGATGATCATATAAGTTCTAAATTACCTATCAGTTCATAACTTTAAATCATATTTTAGCTCAGATTTTGTTAAATTATATTTTTCGCAATAATTGTGATTTGTAGTTGTTCACTATTTTACTTTACTTGAATTAGTTATATCAATCTAATTTGTTTGAGTGTTGCTTTATCAATCCATAGTTGATTGAGTTTAAAGGTTATAATTTGAATTCAGTTATATATTGATAAAAATATGAGGTAGTAAGTGAATACTTGAGTGTAAGGTACATGTTTAGTTTACTTTTTCTGTTTGAAGCATGATAGAGTACATCTACTCCTTGCTTGTGTCTGAAATTGGAGAAAAGGACAGCCCTTTCTCACTCATTTTGGGCAAATTTTTGGTTTAACTCAAAACCTAATCCCTTAGGCCTTCCTCATCTACAAAAAGAGGGTCTTTCTTCGCTTTCAAGGGGGGGCGGGGGTGAAAGAGATCAGAAAAAGGGGAGCTAAAGATAAAATTCAGCATCTTTTCACCTTGGAGTATTTTTCAGGAAAAAAAAAACCTTCCAAAAAAAATATAAAAAGTTTAAAGTTAGTTTGTAGTTCTTTCTTCTTTAAAAAAAAAAAAGTTGTTGAGTTTCAAGGTGTCTTTTGGGTTCTTTTGTTGTTGCTGTTGTTGCTAGTTTCAAGTTGTTATGTTCGTTTGATTGGTGGATAAACAAAGTTATTGGTTGATCATTCAAGTTAGTTTCCATCTCTAAGTACTTTCTTTACCTCTGTAGAGCAAGTGTTGATTGAGATAAGACCCAAAGAAGCAATCTTGGGATATATTGTGCCTGTTTCACTCTTTTATTGAATGAACGAAAGTTCTAATATTTTTTTTATATTAAGATGATGGTTTTAAGAATTCTTAGTATTTGAAGTTTCTTTTTCTTTTAATTTTATATGAACTTCTGGTTACGTGCATTGTGTATTGAAAGTTGAGTAAACTTTTTCTTTTTTTAAGAAAGATATACATGGAATGAATACATTTACCTTCATTTAAAATGTTTATATTAAAATGAATTATGTAGTTATGAGAAAGTTTCCTTTTGTAACATTCAAATTCATAGTTTAGTTGTGAGATTATTTTCGTGTATGTAAAGTTGTGGGATTGTAGTAGGATATTGAGTTAAAATAAAGAAATAACAAAAAAATATTATGTTAAATTACATGTTAATTTAGCACACTTTTAAGAGTCGAAGTTTTATTATACATGAAAGTTTTGCTACATAAGTGTTTGTTTCTTCATTTGAGCATGTGTAAACTTTTGTTGCATAATGTTATTTTCTATTTTATTAAATATTAAACGTATATTAGTGTGTTACGTTGTTAAGTTCACTATTATTGGGATTGACTGGCTACAAATTTTTGCAAAACTAATTCAAGTGATAAACTAGACAAGACAGAATCTTAATATAAAAGTGGTTTTTTATTACTAATAAATAAATAGTTAAATATTTCTGAAAAGTGCTGGGCAAATTTTAAGGCATGAGCACAAGTATATAATTTTATTAAAATAAATATATTTCGGTTATACTAGTTTCATCATTTAATGACAACAAAAGTCACAAGTTGGACCAAGATTTAAAGTGTCATGTTTCCACCAATTAATTTCAATAAAATTATATTTCGGTTACTAATTAATTAACAACCTTTAATTTAATAATCTCATATCATATCCATTAGCTTTAATTAATTCCTAAATTAATTGACCCTTTGCTATAAATTGCGAATTCGTTTGCGTAGCGCGATATTTCGACTTTAAATAAATTCCAAAATATATTTCCACAAATGTAGTAATTCTTCTAAAAAATAATAGCGTACTAATAATCCTTGTCATGATTGTGGATTAGTTTACGTAGCGCGGTTATGAGAAAAATTAATAAAATTTATCTCGGTCACACATTTACTTGCGTGGTGCGGTTAGGACAATTTAATATTATTTAATATTTTTAATAATTTTAATAATTTAAAATAGATTGGTAAACCATGGAAATCGTATAAATCACAGTTTATCCAAAATTAGTTCAAGCCAAATTTTAAATCAATAAAGCGACCGTGCTAGAACCGCGGGACTCGGGGAATGCCTTATACCTTCTCCCCGGTCAATAGAATTCCTTACCCGAACTTTATTTTCGCGGACTGATGAAAATAGAGTCAAACCTTCCTATGACTAGGGATTCAAATAAAAGGTGACTTGGAACACCGAAAATCAATTCCAAGTGGCGAATCTGAACAATAAAATAATCCCTATATCAAAATTATCACTTTAATTGGAAAAACTCTTTAACCCACAAATCCCCATATACATATATATCTTGTGGGGGTAGAAAATGGGTGTGAAAACTCTATAGCCTCTAGGGAATAAATACAGACGTCTCTGTACCGATCCCTCAGACTCTATTAAGCTTATCCGTGAATTGTGAAACCTAAACAATCTAGAGCTCTGATACCAACTTGTCACGATCCGAATTTCTCACCCTCGGGAATCGTGATGGAACCTACTAGTAAAAGCTAGGTAAGCCAACTATTCCTATTTAATTACCATTTTCAAGTTTTAACTCCTTAATAATTTCAAACAACATAATAAAAGCAGAGGAAATAATGATAATAATAAAAAAGAATGCTGAAGACGAAATCTGATAGTGCAGATTAATACAAACTGAGGAAGTCTAAATAAAACTCTACCCAGAATTTGGTATCACAATATCATGGACCATGTACGAATAATACAATTAAAGTATGAACAGGAATACATGAATCTGTCTCTGAATAAGTAAAACAGAAAGGAAATGATAGAAGGGGACGCCAAGGCTCGCGGATATCTGCAGGACTACCTCGAGTCTCCGCCGATGGACTGAAGGCAGTAACCTCACTATGGTCCAAACGCTCCAGTACCAGTATCTGCACATAGTGTAGAGTGTAGTATCAGCACAACCGACCCCATATGTTGGTAAGTGTCGAGCCTAACCTCGGCGAAGTAGTGACAAGGCTAGGACACAACTACTAAATAAACTTGTGTCGTTATATCAAATACATCGAATAATAACAGCAGAATTAACAATTAAAGTTAGGAAGGGGAAACATGTTGTGGGGGACAAGTACAATAGAATTTCAGTAAAAAAGCATAAATTACACCAATGTTCAACGGTGAACAAGAGTAAGGAGAATAATATAAGTGCACGGCATCACCCTTCATGTTTTTACTCTCGTTCACACATCATACTTTTACCTCACATAATCATTGCACGGAATTATACATCGTGCGGCACGGCATTACCCTTCGTGCTTTTATCTCACATAGCGGCACGGCATCACCCTTCGTGCATTAACACTGTCAAAACTCACGCACAATATCACCCTTCATGCTTTACGCTCTTTCTTACCCAAGCAACAATCACAAAAAACTTGGGCAAGGGAATCAACAACATCACAATAGAATCCCGACAAGGTAACAATAGTTTAACTTTAATATCCTAGCAAGGGAACAATAGCATAACAGCAATATCCCGGCAAGGGAAATAATATCATGAGTAATAACATCCTGGCAAGGGAGATAATATCAAAAGCAATAACATCCCTGCAAGAGAGACAATATCATAAACCCCTTCGATTTTCCACAATTACTTCATAACACACTTCTCAACTTGAGTCAACGCTCTACAATGTTCAATTACCAATAATACTTTCACAAGCCTTGTTCAACAATAGAAATTATCATATAAAGCATGAACAATACGAAACGGAGTCACATCAATCACACATTCACCCACGAGCCTAAATATGCTATTAGTTTCGAAATCCGACCCCAAAATGAGGTCTAAATCCCAATTATACAAAAAGCCCCGACTCTACCCAAAATCTGTAATTCTACCATGGAAGAACAAGATTTAGGCCTAAAAATCTAATGAGTGATGATGATAAATGAAGGAGATGAGTTTAGGAACACATACCTATGATTTGGTGTTGAAATGTTTCTTTAAAAATCGTCTAAGGTCTGATTTTAGGGAAGGAGATATGAAAATATGGCTTATTCACGTTTTTGGTTCTGTTTTTAATTCACTGGACAGGCCTTTTTCGCGTTCGCGAGAGGCCTGTCGCATTCGCGATGGCTTAGACCCCCTGACCTTCGCGTTCGCGAGACCTACTTCGCATTCGTGTAGGGTAAAATCCCTTCCCCAATTCCCAGCCCAATTAGCTTCGCGTTCGCGATAGCCAGGTCGCGTTCGCGAATGGTAACCCCCCCCCCCCCCC
>MU764782.1:43501-73301 GCA_026770625.1 Nicotiana glauca
TGAGCTCCGCGTTCGCGATGAACAAATCTGACACATGAGGAACTTGCCTTACGCGTTCGTGAGAGAAGTGTTACACCCCGTACTTTAATATTAGGATAAGTTATAGTAACCCATATGAGATTGAAGGGATTAAGACCCCGAAAGTTTAACAACCTTAATACCGTTAGCTATTGTGTTAGTGTGGTATTTTCTCTTAAGTTAAGTATTTTAGTAAAAGTTTTATAATTATAATGTTTGATAGTTACCATTATTACTATTTTCGATATGTTAAATTGTACACATAATATAACAAAGTTTATGAAATTTTCTTTATTGTAAAGATAGAAAATATTTTCTCACAAGCAAAAAAGTTTTTTTTCCATTGTAATAATTAAGCATATGAGAATTTGTACCCTTTATACGAGAATAGCAAAATTAAAAGTTGAGAAAATATATGTATTTTACATGGATGTTTTAACAAAATAATTGTATATGTATTAATTTTATATGGTACCACGTTTTATTGTTTTAATATTGTTATAGTTGTACTTTAAGATGAAGACAAGACTATTTTTGAGGTTATTGGTATTTATGATATTTATAACAAGTGATTAGTAAAGTCGTGAAAGTGAGAGAGTAAACGGGTTGAAGAAAATGAGGTTGGTCGAAGTTTGTCATTTTGGGATAAAATACGATCCGAGCTATACTACCCGATACTTATAGACTAGTACCAAAGAAGGTATCATATAACCGTGATAGTATGATATAAAAAGCATATTAAAATGAGTTGAATTTCAAGTAATTTGAGATAATTATTAATTACTTTAGGTAATTAGTTAATTATCGAGTAACGAATTATTACCTAATTAATTAATAAAATAGGGGATAAGATTAAAACCCCAAAACGTGGAAGCCAATCCCTTCTCCAGTTTTAAGAGTGTACTGTCAACAAAAGGTTTAGTTAACACATGTATTAAAGGCATTTCACAACAAATGTTACACGGCAAGTTCATTTACAACACTTAGTCTTTATCATATTTATCTAGTAGAGTTGATTATTTATTTTGCCATAAGACAAAGAAGTTGCTCATTTTTAGTTCCATGTATATATGCGATCTTCTCTCCACTTAAGGAATTGGCCATTTCCCAAAACTTGGATGAGTCTTAGGTAGTACTTCCCTTTTATGAATGACCCCATACAGAATCTTTTGTTCGAAGGTTTCACCGAATTATACTTCCCAAAGCCGTGCATATATTTCAAAGATATAAATCCCACAATTTTGTACTCTTTGATTTGTGTTTAATACTTTTCTTGTTTCCTTTAGTCTAGACTCACCTTATCTTTAGTAGCCTAAATTTCTATACAATGTTTCTTGTATAGTTGTATGTATATAGATACATATCATGATAGATCATGAAATGACGGGAAGTTAGGAGGTTGAGCTCAGTTATAAACAGGGGTATTGCATTACATAAAGTTCAGGTATGTTAAGACTAAGCTCTTTTTTAATTTAGCATGATCTCGTAATTATACAAGTTCGATAACGAGTCATAAAGAAAAGTTTATATTTCGGAATTTACGTATATTTTGCTAGTCTCACAAGTTACGTATATTTTTCTAATTTTGTAAATTATGATATTCTCCTTACTGGGACTTTATGTTCAATTGAGTATTTCCTTATTCCGGGCAAGAGATCGGGGAGTTTACATATTTATAGTATTAAAAGTATTTTCATTACCATCGAGCTATAATCGATGGGCAGACCCGTATTAGGCAACCTCGGATTAGATGGTAAGTTATATGCTGAGCCTATGCGGCCGAGCGCTTATGAGTGCGCACAGTTGGTCGAGATACAAAGCCTAGTATGGCCAAGCCTACTACGGCAGAGCAGTTATATATATACCGAGCCTATTATGGCCGAGCGCTTATGAGCGAGCCCAGTTGGTGGAGATACAGACCCTAGTATGGCTGAGCGCCTATGAGCGATCCTACTACGGTATAGCAGTTATATATATACACCGAGAGCCTACTACGGCAGAGCAGTTATATATATACCGAGTGTTATAGGGCCGGACAACTATTTTACTTACTATATTAAGAGAACTGAGTCAGTATCAGCAGATAAGCATATCTTCAGATTATCTTTGACTTCCAGCTACTTGTAATTATTATATTATCAGTTCAGTTTCAGCTTTCAGTCTATTGCCTTACATACTCAGTACATTATTTGGGGACGCTGTGTTTCATGCCCGCATGTGTAGATAATCAGTTTGACGATCCCTTATAGTAGACGAGATTGACATTCAGAGAAGGATCGATAAGACTCCACCTCATTCGGAGTGCAGTCGAGTCTATGAGTCATCGTGTCAGAGTTTTACTACATACTTATGGGTCAGCCGGTACCCTATCTCATTTTATGTCAAATAATCTTAGAGGCTTTGTAGACACAGAAGTTCATTTTATACAGTAAGTCAGAGGCATTGACGGCCCATATGTATAAATGTTTTATGAACGATGGTTCATTAATATAACATTTTCCTACTTACAATTGTACTTTATGAGTTGTGACCATATTGCCCATGATAGTTATAAAAAGACTGAATGAGTTGCAAAGTGGTTCGCTCGGGCTAGTGCGGCAACGAGTGCCAGTCACGCCTCCCAAGGTTGGCGCGTGACAAGAAGCCACGCGAACGGGAAGAACAAAATCATTGAGAACCTGAGACAGCAAAACCTGCAACTTTTCAAAGTGTAAAAACATCCCCGAAACCTATACAAAACTAACCCGAGCCCTCGGGGCTCCAAACCAAACATGTATACTTACTCAAAAATATCATATGGACTTACTCGTGCGATCAAATCGCCAAATTAACACTTTTAACAATGAGTTTAGCATTAAAATCAAAGAAGAAGTTCAAGAACTCTTAAGTTCAAATTTTAACAACCGAGGTCCGATTCACGTCATATCAAGTCCGTTTCTTACCAAATTTTATAGGCTCAACCAAAATACCATATAAGACCTGTACCAAGCTCCGGAATCAAGATACGGGCCTAATACCATCAATTTCAAATAATTCAAATTAAAAAAAATCTTAAAATTTCTGTTAAACAATTTTCTTCAAAAATTTATTTCTCGGGCTTGGGACCTCGGAATCCAATTACAGGTATATGTCCAAATCCTATATTTTCTACGGACCCTCCAGGACCGTTAAAATACGGGTCCAGGTCTGTTTACCCAAAATGTTAACCGAAGTCAACTTAAATTAAATTTTAAAGGCCAAATTAGCATTTTTATCAAATTTCCACATAAAAGCGTTCCAGATATACGCCCGAACTGCACACGTAAATCTAGGTGAGATAAAAGGAGGCTTCTAAGGCCTCAGAACACAGAATTTATTTGTAAATCAAAAGATGACCTTTTGGGTCATTGCATCCTCCACCTCTAAAATAACAGTTCGTCCTTGAATGGACATAGAAAATAAGTACCTGAGTCGGGGAAAAGATGGGGATATCGGCTCCGCATATCGGACCCGGACTCCCAGGTAGCTGCCTCTGCAGGCTGACATCTCCACTGAACACAAACAGAAGGAAAACTCTTCGATCTCAACTGACAAACCTGCCCGTCTAGAATAGCTTCCGGCTCCTCC
This sequence comes from Nicotiana glauca, assembly GCA_026770625.1. Lineage (NCBI taxonomy): Eukaryota > Viridiplantae > Streptophyta > Magnoliopsida > Solanales > Solanaceae > Nicotiana > Nicotiana glauca. The sequence continues at coordinate 47,126 of MU764782.1, forward strand.
TTATAGGATAAGTCCTTGTCCAACTGGACAGTGCTGAAGTCTAACACGTGGGATGTATCATCGTGATACTTTCGAAAGATGGACACAAGAAACACTGGATGCACGGCTGATAAGCTCGGCGGCAACATAAGTCTGTAAGCCACCTCTCCCACTCGATCAAGAATATCGAAAAGACCAATGAATCTAGTGCTTAGATTGCCCTTCTTCCCAAATCTCATCACGCCCTTCATAGGCGATACTCAAAGCAACACACACTCACCGACCACGAATGCCACATCACGAACCTTATGGTCGGCATAACTATTTTGCCTGGACTTAGCTGTACGAAGCCTATCCTAAATAATCTTCACCTTGTCCAAGGCATCCTGCACTAGATCTGTACCCAACAACTCACGGCTCAAACCACCCAATCGGCGACCGACACAATTTAAAGCTTCATAAGGAGCCATCTCGATGCTTCACTCATAAATGATGTTGTAGGAAAACTTTTCTAAAGAAAAACACTGATCCCACGAGCCTCCAAAATCAATAACACAAGCTCGAAACATATCCTCCAAGATCTGAATAGTACGCTTGGACTGCCCATCCGTCTGAGAATGAAATGCTATGCTCAACTCAACTCGTGTACCCAACCACGCTGAACTGCCCTCCAAAAATGCGAGGTAAACTGCGTACCTCGGTCAGAAAGGATAGACTCATGCACACCATGAAGATGAACAATCTCCCGAATATAGATCTCAGCTAACCTCTCAGAAGAATAGGATACTGCCATAGGAATGAAATGTGCTGACTTGGTTAGCCTATCAACAATAATCCACACTGCATCAAACTTACTTTGAGTCTGTGGGAGTCCAACAACAAAGTCCATAGTGATACACTCCTAGTTCCACTCGGGAAGCTCAATCCTCTTTAAACAAACCACCAGGTCTCTGATGCCCGTACTTTACCTGCTGACAGTTCAAACACTGAGCCACATACGCAAAAATGTCCTTCTTCATCCGCCTCCACCAGTAATATTGCCGCAGATCCTGATACATCTTAGCGGCGCCCAAATGAATAGAGTACCAGGAACTATGGGCCTCCTCTTAGCGAAGCCCATCTATATTAGTCACAGAAAGACAACCCTGCATCCTCAAAACTCCATCATCTCCAACTGTAACCTGCTTGGCACCACTGTGCCGCACCGTGTCTCTAAGGACAAGCAAATGAGAATCATCATACTGTCGATCGCGGATACGCTCCAATAATGAAGAACGAGTGACTGTGCAAGATAACACACGGCTGGGCTCAGAAACATCCAACCTCACAAATTGATTAGCTAAAGCCTGAACATCCAAAGCAAGCGGTCTCTCACCAACCGGAATAATTGCAAGACTGCTCATACTAACTGACTTTCTACTCAAAGCATCAGCCACTACATTGGCCCTCCCCCGATGGTATAAGATAGTGATATCCTAGTCCTTCAATAGCTACAACTACCTCCTCTGCCTCAAATTTAGCTCCTTCTGCTTGAACAAGTATTGCAAACTCTTGTGATCCGTGAACACCTCACATGACACGCTGTATAAATAATGCCTCCAAATCTTTAGCACGTGAACAATGGTTGTTAACTTCAAATCATAGGCTGGCTAGTTCTTCTCGTGAATCTTCAATTACCGCAAAGAATAAGCAATGAACTTGCCATCCTACATCAACACCACACCAATTCCAATACGAGATGCGTCACAATAAACTATATATGGCCCTGAACCTGCAGGCAATACCAACACCGGTGTCGTAGTCAAAGTTGTCTTGAGCTTCTGAAATCTCGCCTCACACTCGTCCGATACCTGAACTAGGCACCCTTATGGGTCAACCTAGTCATAAGGGATGTTATAGATGAAAACCCCTCCACATACCAATGGTAATAGCCCTCCAAACCCAAGAAACTCCGGAACTCTGTAGCTGATGTGGGTCTAGGCCAGTCCTTGACTGCCTCTATCTTTTTCGGATCTACCTGAATACCCTCTGCTAATACAACGTGACCTGAGAAAGCAACTGATCCCAACAAAAACATGCACTTCAAAAACTTAGCATACAACTTACTAACTCTCAAAGTCTGAAGAACAACTATCAGATGCTGCTCATGCTCCTCCCGGCTGCGGGAATAAATTAAAATATCATCAATGAAGACTATCACAAATGAATCCAAGTAAGGATTGAACACTCGATTCATCAAATCCATGAAAGTTGCAGGGGCGTTTGTCAACTCGAATGACATCACAAAGAACTCATAATGCCAGTACAGAGTGCGGAAAGCTGTCTTAGGGACATCGGATACCCTAATCCTCAACTAATGGTAGCTAGATCTCAAGTTAATCTTCGAGAATACCTTGCCACCCTGAAGCTAATCAAACAAATCATCAATCCTCAGCAATGGATACTTATTCTTGATCGTAACATTGTTCAACTGCCGATAATCTATACACATCTTCATCGACCTATCCTTCTTCTTCACAGATAACATCAACGCACCCCAAGGTGAGACACTAGCTCTAATAAATCCCTTATCAAGCAAGTCTTGCAGTTGCTCTTTCAATTCTTTCAACTTTGGCAGGGCCATATGATATGGCGGAATAGAAATGGGCTGAGTGCCCGGAGCCAAATCAATGCAAAAGTCAATATCCCTATCGAGGGTGTACCTGGCATGTCTAAAGGAAATACCTCAGGAAACTCAAGAACAACAGGCACAGAATCCATAGAAGGAACCTCGGCACTAGAATCACGAACATATGCCAAATAGGCCAAACATCCCTTATTAACCATATGCCGAGCCTTCATATATGAGATAACCCTACGAGTGGAATGATCAAGAGTTCCTCTCCACTCTAAATGGCACAACCCCGGCAAGGCTAAGGTCACAGTCTTAGCATGACAGTTCAAGATAGCATGGTAAGGTGATAGCATGTCCATCTATCAAAATCAACCATATCCAAAAGTAACAAGTCTACTTGGGTCTCAAGACCCCCAATAATAACCATACAAGAACGATGAACGTGATCTACCACAATATAATCACCCACCGATCTAGACATATTTACAGGAGAACTCAAAGAATTAGTAGCCATGATCAAATACAGTGCAAAATAAGATGACACGTAGGAGTTTGTAGACCCTGGATCAAATAGCACTGAAACATCCCTACTACAAACCAGAAAGGTACTTGTGATAACTGCATCGGAGGCCTTACCCTCAGACCTAGCTGCAAGAGCATAACATCGGGGATGGGCGCCACCACTCTGAACTACATCTTTGGGACAACATCCTACTGGCTGACCTCCACCTCTAGCGACCTGACCTTGACCTCTAATAACTCTACCTCCACCTTTAGCACCTCTACCCCCACCTCTAGCTGGCTGAGCGGGTGGTGGAACACTCGGTGCCTAAATTATTGCACGGAAACCCTGATGCTGAGAGCTGCTCGGTGCTCGAGAGCAAAATCTAGCAATATGCCTCGTATCACCAAAAGTATAACAAGCCTTCGGCTGCTAAGACTGCTGACCCCGACGCCCTGAATGCACACTCTAAAAACTTTGGAGCGGTGGCGCACTAATAGGAGCTACTAGTGCACTATAGGGAAACTAATCAGAATACTGCATATGAGAACCAAGGCCACCTAGTGCACCGTGAGAATCCTGAAGTACTGAATGAAACGGCCTGGAAGGATGGCCCCTACCAAAAGAATCCCTGCCTCCAGATGAAGCAGCAATGAACCTTCCCAAATGACGAGGCCTCTTGTCAGACCCTGACCACTCCCCTATGATAGAACCATCTCAACTCTCCTGTCCACATTGGCCGCATCCTGAAAAGTAATCTTGCTCCCAGTCTCCTAAGCCATCTACAATCAAATAGGCTAAACGAGTCCCTCAATGAACCTCCTCTCTCTCTCTCTCTCTCTCTCTCTCTCTCTCTCTCAGTGGGAAGTATAAGAAGAGCATGACGGGCCAAGTTAATAAATCTGGTCTCGTACTGAGTGATAGTCATAGAACCTTGTTGGAGGCGCTCAAACTGCCTCCGATTGTTCTCTCTCTGAGTGACAGGAAGAAATTTCTCCAGAAATAGCTGAGAGAACTGATCCCAAGTCAAAGCTGGTCACCCAGCTGGTCTAGCCAAACAATAATCTCTCCACCACGTTTTGGCGGATCCAGATAGTCGAAAAGTAGCAAAGTGGACCCCATTGGTCTCCACTATCTTCATGTTCCGTAGAACCTCATGACAACTGTCCAAATAATCCTGGGGATCCTCAGAAGATGTACCACTAAAAGTAGTAGTGAAGATCTTGGTGAACCTGTCCAACATCCACAAGGCATCAACAGACATAGCTGGCCCATCACCGGTCTGTGCCACAATACTCGGCTGAACTACCCCAACTAGCTGAGTTGCTAGAGTATGAAATTGGGGAGCCATCTACTCCAGAGTGCGAGTGGTAGGAGTTTGGACTCCTCCTTCAGCCTGAGAGACGGCTGGTGCTACAGGAAGCAAGCCTGCTTGGGCGACACTCTCTATAAGGCCCACTAGAGGGGCCAGAGCATCCTGAAGTACCGGGGTTGTGATGAACCCCTCTAGGACCTGAGTAGGTCCTGCCATAACTGTCTGGGATGGAACCTCGCCGTCAAACTCTACCTGAGGCTACGCTACTGGTGCTGCTGTTCGAGCTCTGGGCTGAGCTCTACCTCTACCTCGGGCCCTAGCACGGCCTTGGCCTCTGCCCCTCGCAAGAGCTGCAACTAGGGGCTCGGGCTGCTGGTTAGTTGATGAAGCAGTATATGTTCTCACCATCTGCGAAAGAACAGAGTGGAAGTTCAATTAGCATTAAGAAATCAAGTCGCACGACATGAAAGAATAGATGTGAAGTTTTTCCCAACTCTGTAGCCTCTGGGGGATAAATACAAACGTCTATGTACCGATCCCTCTGATTTTACTAAGCTTATCCGTGAATTGTGAGACACAAGCAACCTAGAGCTTTGATACCAACTTGTCATGACCCGAATTACCCACCCTCAGGAGTCGTGATGGCGCCTACTAGTGAAAGATAGGCAAGCCAACTATTCATATTTAATTAGCCTTTTCAAGTTTTAACTCCTTAAAAATTTCAAACAACATATCAAAAGCAGCGGAAATAATGATAACAAAAAAATAATGCGGAAGACGAAATCTGATAGTTTAGATTAATACAAACTGCAAAAGTCTACATACAACTCTATCCAGAATTTGGTGTCACAATGTCACGGACCATCTACGAATACTGTCGATGCCCCCTTTTTCTAAAGGCGAAATCGGGTTTACGACATTATGTACAAAACAACTCTCATTCCCTTTCGAGGAATCGGGCTATGGAATTTGAAGAGTCATCACCTAATGATTATAGTGCATTAGGACACTTAAAAAAAGAAGAATATTTTTGAAAGAAAAACCAGGGTTCGGGTAAGGGCTTGAGATTATCTCGAGGGGAAGGTATTAGGCACCCCTCAAGATCCACTAGTGTGGTTCCCGGCCATGCTTAGCTATGACTTTAAAAAGAGTAGAAAGAAACACATAAAACTTGCACATAGTAGTTACGGACAAAATTTAAAATTTTAGAAAAGGAAGGGAAAGGACATAAGTGATTTAAAAGATAGGGATTAATTGAAACATAAATTAAAAAAAACATTATACAAGTAAAGAAAAGGGGAAAGAGTTCCTAGGTTTAAATACAATATGGATTACATCGGTACAATACCCAGCAATCACTCCTCAAAGAGGGGTCGCACGAGATATAGCGCACGGGTCATCATATTCATATTCTTCCCTTCCCAACCCGTTAAGGTATTAAACATGATTAGTCTCGTTTACTTATTGCATGCTAATACCCGCCCAACCTATCAGTCTTGGGGTATTAGGACTTCTAATCCTAAAGGGGAAGAAAGGGGTAGAGGCATACATGGGGTTTTAAAAGGACAAAATGCTAGTAGCGACAACCAAAACAAATAGCAAATAAGGGGATTGACAAACAAACATGCAAGGCTCACATAAAACCCCGTAAGTCATATAGCATATAATTTAACATGCCTTTCACATACTGGTTTGGTCTTTAAATTAAACTTAAGCGGCTGACGGACTAGTTTAACACATAGAATCAGATAAAAAGTCTGCATTAGGCAACTCAGATCCAATTGTCAGAGATTGAAGTATTTTAAACAAATTATTCAGAAAACACTGATTTCAGACAAGAGCCTAATGCATAAGAATTTAAATAGGAAGTTGAAAATCGCAGAAGTTCAGAAATGACTTTGGAATCTGCAGATTTGTTTGAGTGAAAATGCAGGAGAGTTAAAAATGCAGAACACCTTAAAAGAAAGAGTGAATTAAAGGACTGTTTGGAAGATAGCTTCAAGAGATGAGCAGAAAATTTACAAGAATTGCTTCGGACAGATTTGCAGAAATTTTAAAAGCAATGCAGGCTCATAAGAGTTTTATATTGAAAACGCGACACTGAAACGTTAAAACCAGTTACCCAGTTATTATTACTCAAACAGATTAAGCGAGACAGACTTGTTCTGGATTTTAGAACTTATTACAGAGTGGGTAAATGGATGGCAGGTTTGGTTATCCTATAGTTTTGCCTAACGCGTATGAATTTCCTATAGACATGGTTTCTATATGCAACTTCTTACATGAATATTAAGTCCTATAGACAGGGTTTCTAATGATTTGCAAGATGATAAATCATTAAACCCTGTAGGCAGATTTTCTATGTCCTGATTAAAGAAATATTATTGTGATTAAACTGGTTACAAAATGAATATTAACCTACAGTTTGCCTAGCATTTAAGCATTTCCTATAGGCACAATTTCTATATGCAATTCGTTGTTTGATTATTAGATCCTATAGACAGGATATCTAATGATTTGCAAGATGATAAAGCATTAAACCCTATAGGCAAATTTTCTAAATGATTGAAGATAATGCAAAAAGCCTATAGACATGATCTCTAGATGACTTAAAGCGTTGATCCTATAGGCATGATTTCTAAATGATTGAATAACAACATTGGTCCTATGGGCATGGTATCTATCCTTTAGCAATAAAGTAAACCTTTCCCACACCCTTTACTAATATTTTTCGAGTTCTTTTTACAAGGTTATTACAGAATCAGAGGAAGGAAAGAAAACAATTAAAAAAATACATCACAGCCTACAGCTAGATCCGAGCAGCCTAATTCAATCTCAATATCCAATAGCATGTGTTTCACCAAATCCAGATTCCAGAATCCAAGGCCCTCTCTTACTCATAGTGTTTCAAAGTTCCAAGGAGCCTCCAGGACCCCAGGCAATGCTTACACCCTGAATAATAAATATTGTAACAGAATGGTGCAAGCGTGGAATTACCAGCCCTCAGGCATCCAAGTTCAGAGGGAACTCTAGGGTCCCAAAGCATAGCTTACCAAAAGGGGTAGAACTTAGGAAACTAGGAATGAGTGCAAAGTGAGAGAGGAACCATAGCAGAGGGTGGTCATGCCCAGCCATGGCATAGGCTGTCACACCCCTGATCCCCTGCTTAGGTCAAACAAATAGGAGCAGACTCTGGGGAGTCAAACTTAGGGTCTGAGTGGTGATTAGGACACTACCAAGCCCAAGTTAGAGCTCAACACATAAAGGGGAGAGGGAATGGGAAAGCATTTGAGTAGAGACTCGGGAGAGTCTAGTTCTAGATCATGGACAGTAATATAAGATGCTGCCATGATTCAGAACAGTACTAACATGCAAAAAGGGAATAGGGGGAAGGGGTTTGCATGAAAACATATTAAAGAGAGACAGGAGAGCATAGCAGACTGAAGGTGCAAATCATGAAGAAAAGGCATAACAGACTTAAATGTAATTGCATAGTGCAGGAAGCATAAATAAACACATAGTGAAAGAGGTGTAGAAGAGGAAAAGTAAACTCATAATAGGAGGGTGTTAGAAATGCATACCAGTTTTTCAATTCTAGTACAACAGAGAAACAACAGGAAACAAATAGCCAGAAAGAATTAACAAGAGCAACTCAAATTTCAGCAAGCGCTTGGGAATCCAGAGGAACTCCAAAAATATTCAGACAGTAGGAGAGAAAGGAGCGGAATGCTCAGTAGTAGTAGAGAAGGTAGAGTATAATAGTAGAGAGAGTATAGCATATTTCAAAGACAGAGGTGTCTGTGTCGAGTGTGTGTAATTTTTCTGAAGTGTGTAGTGTGTTAGAGGTGCAGAAAGAACTCTCTTTTTATAGTGCAAAAGCAAGTAAACAAAAAGTAAGGAAATAAAATTTCAGTCAATCAAATAGGATCTCCCTTAGTCAAAGGAATTTGATTTCAAACGGGAATGAATAATTAAGGAAAGGAAAATAATGAAAACCTTTTCAGAGTACCATAATAGGCGTAAGTCCATATAGTCTATTTAAGGTAAGAAGCCTATAGTACACGGTTTTGAGAGAATAAGGAAAATACAGTAATCAAACAACCAGAAATTTAAAAGCCTTTGAATGAACTTAGTCAGGAAAAGGGGAAAAGAGCTTAAGTTGTAAAAATCAATAACAAAAATCAATCCAGCCTTAGTAAAAGGAGATTGAAATCAATCACAAGCTAAAGAATCAACTCAGAAGGAAAAAAATCCTCGTATATAAGCATGCTAGTATCAAACAAAGAGACGGTCATAAGAAGTTTCAATTCATAAATAGGAAATTCCCAATTGATTTAAAATCTTCATGAGTTCGAGAGCCCAGGGTCTTTTAGAGCAGAACCCTAGAGTCAAACTTGCAAAGACCCAAACCCTAGGGTTTTAATCCGAGTATGATACAGAGAGGAGAAGGCAAGCCATTGAAATAGACTCAAAAGTCTCTTTCAGAGCCTCATGAGCAAACACACAGACACAGAATGAAAAAGCATAAAGAACATGTTTTAAAGAAGACTCGAAACTTATGCAAGTTTTAGAAAAGAAAAGAGGTGATGTATAAACTTACGAAACAGTAGATGAAGCATGTTTAGGAAGAATTCGGTAAAATCAGGTGAAGCAAGCAAACATAAAGAACCCAGTAGGAGACACATACAATAGAAATCATATAGGGAAACATAGCAAAGATAATCATGCAAGCTTAGTCTAAAGGCACAGTAAAAATGCAAAGCATAGAAGGATCATGCTTAAATTGAAAAAAAAGCAGAAGATCAAGTTCATGCGTAGTAGAGAAGAAAACACACGAGATAAACACCGACAAACACAAATAAAGAAAAGAGAAAAAATAATCAGAAAGTTTCCGGAAACCCTAATTTGAAAATCAAATGATTTTTAAAAAGAAAATTGGGGAAACCCCTTTATAAAATGTCGAATATAGCACAAATATAGCATAGATCTAAGAAAACAACCAGAGAAAAACCTCGAATAGCTTTAGGTTCTCTATGAAAGCCTAAAAATGAGAAGGCTTGGAAGAGAATCCAGTCTGGAGTTAGAGATGGCCATAGCTAGGCTCCTAAAGCTCGAATACGTCGGAACAGGGCCGGAGAGGCCATAGCACTACAGATCTGTAGAGGATCTGAACGGATGCCATCGAGGTCAGACCTCGAAATCTTGAACACCCATGGTTTGGGGGTGAGGGAAGGTGAGCACAGATCGTCCATGGCCTGAAAAGCCATGGACTCCGGTAAGATAATGGTCGGAGAAGACGAGGGAGGCGATTAGGGTTTTGTGTGCTTGAGAGCGTTTTAAGACAAAAGAGAGTTTGGGGGCGGCAGTCTAAGAGAAATGGGGATTAGGGTTGGGGGTAGGTAGAATTAAAAAGGAAATAGTGGATGAGGGTCGTTGATTAAAACAATCAAAGGCCAGGATTTAAAATACAAAACCGGACGGGTTTGGTAACTGGGTCAGGGTCGGGCCCAATGTTAAATTTGGGTCGGAGATTGGGTTAATGGGGGGTTTGAATTGGGTGTAATTAAGGCTAAAATTGCAAAGAAATAGAGCCAAGTTCTAAGTAGCCACTTTTTCCCATTTTATTTAATAAAATAGCTAAAAATAATTTAAAAGTAAATTAAAAATACTGAACTGATTAATAATATATAAACAATAATCTAAAAATATTAGGAACAATTTTATAATTATAAAATACGGTTAATTATAAAATAGGCTATAATTGCAATTTCATGCAATTAAGCTTTAGAAATTCCGAATAAATTTGTAAAAATTATATTAATTATATTTTGTTGTAAATATGAGAATGAAATATGTTATTCGCCATAAATGATAATTTGAAAATAATTTTAGATTTTGCACTGTTAAAAATAGACAATAAATTAATTCTAAAAATCCCTAAAAATTGAGGAAAAATACCAAAACCTTTGGGCATGCTTATATATGCATACATATACTATTTTGAAAGTATTTGAGTATATATAGAAAATATATAGGGAAAAATTGGGTATCAACAGCTGCCCCTCTTTACCCGGGAAGGATGAAAGAGTTGTCGGNTATATAGGGAAAAATTGGGTATCAACAGCTGCCCCTCTTTACCCGGGAAGGATGAAAGAGTTTTCGGATAAAGACAAGACGGCTAATTTTGACCGGAAGCGGTGATTTGAAAAGAATTTTTTGACTGCGCTCTGGCTTCTAAGCTACCTGCATATCCCTAGTTTTATAGGAATCAGGCCACATGTAGTTCAGGAACCATTGACGGAACATGCCGATGGAGATTCAAAAGGACGGACGCAAGGTTTTGGAGAGACAAGGGGTACCTGGGCAGCCAATCGGCTGCGAAAATCGGAGCGGGATCACTCCTGCTAAGATGGTCGTTGCTAGCTGGTGTACCTGCAAGTGAGCAATATAGGCGCATATCGTGCATGAACTTAAACGTGATGCAAGTTCCCGTTGGACCATGAATGTTGTCCTTGGACGGTTAGGATGACGTCCTCGGACCATGATGTCCTGGGCCATGAAGCGCAAAATTAAAGGATTCGCAGGCTATGAGATGACGTTCTCGGGCTATGATAATGGCGCCTCCGAACCATGATGCCTTTGAATAATGATGTGCAAGATATAAAGTGAGGTCCTCGGGCCATGGCATGGTGTTCTCAGGCTATGAAGATGATGCCTCTGAAAGATGACGCCTTTGGACAGTTTGGCGATATTTCAGCCCATGTGATGCAAGATTTGGCGGTATTTCAGCCGATGCAAAAGCGTAAATGGCGATATTTCAGCCGACGAAAATTTAAATAAAGTTTGGCGATATTTCAGCCAATTGCCTGATGTAAGTAAAAGTAGCGATATTTCAGCCATGCAAGAAAGATAATGTGGCGTTATTTTAGCCATGCAAGATGGAGGTAGAGCTTAACCTCGGAAGCCAGAAAGGTAGCCTTATGCAATGCAGGAAAATGCAGATGGAGACAACGCTTAGTCTCGAAAGGCAGAAAGGTAGTCTTATGCAATACAGGGAAATGCAGATGGAGACAACGCTTAGTCTCGGAAGGCAGAAAGGTAGCCTTATGCAATGCAAGGAATGCAAATGGAGACAACGCTTAGTCTCGGAAAGCAGAAAAGTAGACTTATGCAATGCAGGAAATGCAGATGGAGACAATGCTTAGTCTCGAAAGGTAGAAAGGTAGCCTTATGCAATGCAGGAAATACAAATGGAGACAACGCTTAGTCTCGAAAGGCAGAAAGGTAGCCTTATGCAATGCAGGGAAATGCATATGGAAACAACGCTTAGTCTCGGAAGGTAGAAATTTAGCCTTATGCAATGCAAGGAATGCAGATGTAGACAACACTTAGTCTCGGAAGGAAGAAAGGTAGCCTTATGCAACGCAAGGAATGCAGATGGAGACAATGCTTAGTCTCGGAAGGCAGAAAGGTAGCCTTATGCAATGAAGGAAATGCAGATAGTAATAAAAGATTCTTAGCTGATTGCTGATAACTGATTGTGATATTGCGTCTGCTGGGGAATATTGCATGCGGATAGCAAATGCGAACAGGCGCAACGGTCCAATGTGATTGCGTAATATATTTGTGACTCGGGCGCATGCATCCAAAGAGAATAATGAATTTGCAAAGGGGAAAGGTTAGTTCGTTTTTCCGTGGATTCCGGCGTTGCGTGCATCATTGGGGTAGCGTTGCTAAATAGCAGTTGTCACAATTATGCATGATTTAACAAATATAACATAAGTAGAAAAATAGTTTTGTTTTAATGAACCAACGACTGTAACGTGGTTCAAATCATCGCAACCTCTCTTGCTTCAGAATTTTGAGGGTCCTCCTCAAAATTCTGCCCCTGTTTACTAGGCCGGCACTTCTGACGGCTGCACTGAACAAATGTAAAAATCAACTTCAGAATTTTGAGGGTCCTCCTCAAAATTCTGCCCCAGTCCACTGAGGTGACATCCTTGGCAATGAGTGGCTGAAGGCTGACTTCGGAATTTTGAGGGTCCTCCTCAAAATTCTGCCCCAGTTCCAATAATAGGGGGAAAATGAAGATTTCTATTAAATTATGACCGAACCCATAGGGCTGCCTACGTATCCCCTCTTAAATGGAAATCAGGTCAGGCGTAGTTCAAATTACATTATAGAAAGAAAAAATCATAGATGGTCACACATAATATCGTTTCACCGCATCTGAATTTATTGGCTTTGGCCAAACCTCTCCTTCCATTTCTGCAAGAATAAGGGCCCCTCCAGTTAGAACCCGGTGAACCATGTACGGACCTTGCCAGTTGGGAGAGAATTTCCCCTTGGCTTCATCTTGATGCGGGAATATCTTCTTCAACGACAGCTGCCCTGGTGTGAATTTCCTTGGCTTAACTCTTTTGTTGAAGTCTCTGGACATTCTGCTCTGATACAAACTGTACCGCACTACAGCCAACCGATCTCAAATGTGCTTGAGTCGGATGGCAAGGACTCCCTCATCGGGAACTTAGCAGCTGAGCTCAAGAAGTTAACTAGTCGGGTCCAGGGTGTCGAAGGTAGCAAAGGTATTGAAGGACTGAACTATGAAGACTTGTACTTTCAACCAGATGTTGAACTTCCGGAGGGGTACAAACCTCCCAAGTTCGAAATATTTGATGGAACCGGAGATCCCAGAGTCCACCTAAGGACCTATTGCAACAAGTTAGTTGGGGTTGGGAGAGATGAGAAAATCTGCATGAAGCTCTTCATGAGGAATTTGAAGGGAGATGCACTATCCTGCTATATCAGTCAGGGCCCTAGGAAGTGGACGAGTTGGGTGAGCATGGGATTGGACTTCATGGATAGATTCCGCTTCAACACCGAAAATGCACCGGATGTGTTCTACATACATAAATTGAAGAAAAAGCCCACCGAAACATTTCGCGAGTATGCTACTCGTTGGAAGGCAGAAGTTGCAAAGGTCAGGCCAGCCCTAGAAAAAGAGCAAATGAATAGGTTCTTCGTTTGGGATCAGGACCCCCAATATTACGAAAGGTTGATGTTGATCAAGGGTCAGAGATTCTCGGATATCATCAGACCTGGAGAAAGAATCGAGGAGGGCATCAAAAATGGTATGGTCACAAATCTTGAAGCGTTGCAAGCCACCAATAAGGCTTTGCAAACTGGTGGCACATCCAAGAAGAAGATGTGAGTGTCGTGATGGTCGCACAGGGAGCCAAGTCACCACCAAAATACCACACTTACCTGTTACCTTCACTTACATATCAGCCTATCCCGAATTACCAAGCACCCGCACCCTCCTATCCACCTCCCGTTTACCAATTCTCTCCACCCCTCACATATCAACCCTCTTCATCTAGATATTCTCAACCAACACCTGTTTACCAAGTTTACAACGCTCAACCCCCTCATTACCAATTTCCACCCACCCACTAAATTTTCCCGAGACCCAGACCAAATTTTGACCGCAAACCTCCCAGACAATACATAGTCATCGCTGAACCAATTAACCAGCTATATGAAAGGCTTAAAGCTGCTGGTTATGTCACTCTTATCCCAACCAAAGCCCCAGAAAATCCTTCCCAGTGGGCCAACCCCAACAAGACCTGTGTGTATCACTCCGGCATGAAAGGGCATACCCTTGACGAGTGCCGTTCATTGAAAGACAAGATTCAAACCTTGATCGACAATAAGGTCATCGTAGAAAAGGAGACCGCTCCTAACATTCGAAACAACCCCCTGCCTGACCATAAGGTGGAGACATTCATATGATTGAGATCGAGGATGATTGGGACCCCAAAGGATCGATAGGTTTGATTGCTGAAGGGAATGAACCCAAGAAGCCAGCGGTTACCCTTAACCCAATCGTTGTACAGAATCAGCCCTCCAAGGACGACGAAGTAAATATATCTATACCTCTTGATTTGAAGTACCTTCATCTGCAAAGACCCCCGGGCCAATCGAGGTTGAGTTTGGAATTCCGAAGGCACCTACACCCTTTGAAGTTGTTGTACTACCACCAAAGGTACCTATTCCCGTGGAAATGACTGACATAACACCATTCCACTCGAATGATGTACCATGGGATTACACTGCCGAAGCTAGGAGGAAAGGAAAGACCAGGATAGGAGAAACAATTGCCACGCAAGGAATGACTAGAACAGGGAGGGTCTACACCCCAGAGCACCTAGCCGAGTCCGGTAAGCAAGCCCCGGGACATCCTATTAAAACAGGACCCGATGATCTTTGGAGGAAAATACAGTTTAAGGAGTACTCGGTCGCTGAACATTTGAATAAAACACCAGCACAGATATCTATCCCGGCTTTTATGTAGAGTTCAGACGCTCACAAGAATGCCTTAATGAAGATACTGAGCGAAGCCTATGTTCCCAGCAATGTAGCAGCGGGTGAAATGGTGAATATGGTGGGGCAAGTTCTATAGAGCCATAAAATAATTTCCATGAAGATGAGTTGCCACCAGAAGGTCTGAGCCACAACAAGGCATTGCACATCACCGTGCAATGCGAAGATTATTTCATTACTAGAGTCCTGATTGATGGGTGATCGAGCCTCAACATTTGTCCGCTTGTAACTCTCAGAACTCTGGGGAAAGGCCTACACGAGATCAAAGACGGGGCTATCAATGTCAAAGCCTTCGATGTGTCTCAGAGATCCACTATTGGAGAAATCAGCCTATGCTTGCAAATGGGGCCAACCTGGTTCAACATCGACTTCCAAGCAATTGACGTCCCGACATCCTACAACTTGCTGTTAGGACGCCCCTGGATCCATGATACTAGAGCCGTAGCCTCGACCCTGCATCAAGCGGTAAAATTCGAATGGAACCACCAAGAAGTGATCATTCATGGCGATGGTAGTAACCCTATATATAGTCGCCAGACCATCCCAATGATCGGGGGCAGAAGGAGAATAGGCGGAGAAACATACCACCACATCGAAAGGGTCAACGCTGTAGACAAGGACAATAGGTGGGACAACAAGATCGAAAGTATCCTGAATTGGCATGGGTATAAGCCTGGAAAGGGACTTGGCAAGAATATTTAGGGGATCACTAAGCCCACCAAACTAAAGAAGCATGGCACTACATTTGGCTTAGGGTATGATTATACTTGGAAAGAATTCCAGAACTGGTCGCAACCATGGCGCGGCCCCTACTATCCATTGGAGTTTCCGATACCCATCCTGGAGCAGACCTTCTAGCCAGTAGATACTATATATGGGTCCGAAGAGGATGAAAAATTGGCAGCCATGAAAAATTTGTTCCTAGAGAATGATGATATGGACTGTAGTGTTCTTTTTTAGCAGGAGGGGGAGGAAGGCCCTTCCATACAAGCTGTGAACAGAGGATACCGCCTCAGAAACTGGTCAATTAGGGTTGTTAGGGCCCGGAAAGCTTCGGGGTAGCAAATCTAAACAAAAGCACCATGCATCGCATTTTTAGCTTACTTTACTAGTTGATTTTCTTTCCGCATTATCTTTTATTTCGAAAAGAGCTCGGGTGTTTCAAACTATTATGGATTTAATCAAATTTTAATTTATCATATATATCTTGCTTATTATTTTCTCTATCATTAACTTTATTTTATACAGCATTACTATTACTTATCTTGACAATGAACCAACAACTGTGACTTGCAATGAAACAGTGCAACAAAAGGATATAGACTCAGAAGAAGATGAGATACCCGAAGAGGTCGTCAGAGAAGTCGAGAATTTTGAGAATAGACCAAAGTCCAACCTGGAAGAAACTAAGGTCATTAATTTGGGATATACCGATAATGTCAAGGAAACACGCATCAGTGTTCACTTGTCGCCATCAGAGAAGGAGAAATATACGGAGTTTTTGAGGGAGTATGAGGACGTATTTGCCTGGTCATATGATGATATGACTAGCCTCAGCACGTCCATTGTAGCTCACAGACTGTTAACAGACCCGACTTGTCCTCCAGTAAAATAGAAGCTCAGGAAATTCAAACCCAACATGAGTTTGAAAATCAAAGAAGAGGTTACTAAGCAAGTCAAAGCCAAAGTTCTCAAGGTGGTGGAATATCCAACATGGGTAGCCAACATTGTGCCAGTACCAAAGAAGGATGGGAAGGTCAGAATCTGTGTTGATTACCGGGATCTCAACCGGGCCAGTCCCAAAGATGACTTCCCTTTGCCAAACATACACATCCTTATCGACAACTGCGCCAAGCATGAGTTGCAGTCTTTTGTTGATTGTTTCGTCGGGTATCATCAGATATGGATGGATGAGGATGATGCAGAGAAAACGGCTTTCATCACGCCTTGGGGAATGTATTGCTACAAAATGATGCCATTCGGATTAAAGAATGTTGGTGCCACCTACATGAGAGTCATGGCTACTATCTTTCACGACATGATGCACAAGGAGATCGAGGTGTATGTGGATGATGTCATCATCAAATCCAAGGAAGTCGCTGATCATATGGAAGATCAGAGGAAATTCTTCAACAGACTGAGAAGGTACAATCTGAAATTGAATCCCGCCAAGTGTGCATTCGGGGTTCCTGCCGAAAAACTGCTGGGTTTCATCGTGAGTCGTCGAGGAATAGAATTGGACCCATCAAAGATCAAAGCCATCCAAGAATTGCCACCGCCAAAGAATAAGAAGGACGTAATGAATTTCTTGGGAAGACTCAACTATATCACCCGATTCATAGCTCAGTCCACAGTCATTTGTGAACCCATCTTTAAAATGTTAAAGAAAGACGCTGCTACTAGATGGACCAACGATTGTCAAAAAGCCTTCGACAGAATCAAGGAATACCTGTCAACGCCACCAGTCTTGGGTTCCGCCTGAGCCAGGAAGGCCCTTAATGCTTTATCTCGCAGTTTTGGATGGAGCATTCGGTTGTGTTCTGGGACAACATGATGAAACGGGAAGAAAGGAGCAGGCCATTTACTATCTCAGTAAGAAATTTACCCTGTATGAGGCACGGTATTCCTTATTAGAATGCACTTGTTGTGCTCTGACTTGGGTAGCCCAAAAATTGAGGCATTATTTCTGTGCCTACACTACATATCTCATATCCAGGATGGACCCGTTGAAGTATATCTTCCAGAAGCGCATGCCCACTGGCAAACTCGCCAAGTGGCAAATCTTGTTAAGTGAATTCGACATTGTTTACGTGACTTAGAAAACAGTTAAGGGCCAGGACATAGCAGATCATCTTGCCGAGAATCCTGTTGGCGGAGAATACGAACCCCTGAAAATGTATTTTCCCGATAAAGAAGTGGCTTTTGTAGGAGAAGATATTGCAGAATCCTGCGATGGTTGGACGTTATTTTTTGATGGAGCCGCAAATTTCAAAGGAGTTGCATAGGAGCAGTCCTGGTATCAGAAATCGGCCAGCATTACCCGATATCCGCCAAGCTCAGATTACCTTGCACAAATAATATGGCCGAATATGAATCTTGAATCCTGGGACTCAAGATGGCCATTGACATGAACATTCAAGAGTTGTTAGTGATCGGGGACTCAGACCTGCTCATACATCAAGTTCGAGAAGAATGGGCAACCAAAAATTCCAAAATACTTCCCTATTTGCATCACATATAGGAGTTAAGGAAAAGATTCACGAAGACGGAATTTCAGCATGTCCCCAGGATCCAGAATGATTTCGCTGACGCACTAGCCACTTTGTCATCCATGATCCAGCATCCAGATACTGAGGTTAGGCTTGATACTTACTGGGTACCACTGTGGTGTACTCATGCTACGTTTCTGCACATTTTTGTGCAGAACCAAGTACTTCGAATCGAGTTTGTGTTGACACTTATGCTTGTGTGGCTAGAGATTTCAAGGTACACCTGCTGGACGTTCGCAGGCACCGAAGTCACCTTTTGTTGTATTTATTTTCATTGTTTCCTATTATTCCAGAACAGTGATGTATTTATTATATATAGTTACTCTTAAAAAAGCTTATGACTTGTACTGCCGGTTTTGGGATATTGTATCATGTAGACTATTAGCTTATTTAGAAATTTGGGGATCATGCTTAATAGTTGTTTAGTAGAGCCTGTTATCATTTCGGTATGTGTTAAGGCTTACCTAGTTTAAGAGATTAGGTGTCATCACGACTCCTTCGGAGGAATTTTGGATCGTGACATGGAGGTTTATTAATTAGTAAAATTTTACTAATTACTCCTATTATAGTTGTTGATTAGGTTCATTTTCAAAGAGCATAAGTTTAATACACAGCTTAGTATAATTTGTGTGCCTTGCCGGTGCCCAGTGTGAGTGATGTGCAGGTTTTGAGCACCGATATTACATCTCTGCAAGCAAAATATATTATTTATAACCGATGTGAACATATTTTTATTATCTAAGCTACATGCAAAAATACCACATATATTTTCACACAAGTCAAATTTTTAATCATCGATAAGAAATTAATCATAATATAAGAATCTAACACAAGATTAAATCCTAGACGGTCAACTAATTTTAATGATCATTGTTTAAAATTTTCTCATATACTAGTTTCTGTAAACGTGCGTTGCACGATAATATTCAATATGTTTAATAATTGAAGGTCGATATCAATCAATAATCCTTATTTTACCTTGAAATTTTATATTTTATAATAATAATAATAACGATAATAATAATAGTAATATAATTCCATGTAGATAAGCTTTCAATTGTTGAATAGTTTAAATCTTTTATGTTATTTGGTGTAAAGTATTGTGTGACTTGTGTCCTATTCAGGTGCGTACTTTATCTAACTCTAATTCAACTACTATGGATATGAATTCTTCAAGGAATTAACTTGACTTTACATTACAATTGTAACCAATGTTGGAATTATCAGCAAAATTAGACATAATTCACCACAAAGGTTTGAAATTCTAGTTTCAAGTATTTGTTTAATTAGACCGGGAATCGAAATCCAGAAATAATTTTTGTTTGAAACTTTATTTTTAATATTTAACATGAATCATTTATGTTTTTATAATAATATATATAGATATAGATACTGATAACAAATTGTAGGAATGCTTCAATAATATGCTAAAGGAAAATAATTGAGATTTTGGTCTAGAGATATTTTAGATTAGGAGTACGGTAGTACAACCATCTAATGTTCTCCTAAAATTCTTGTTTAAACAGAAGATTATGGTGGAAAATTATTTCTCTTCCAGATCTTATTCTTATTAAAAAGCGTTAGAAACTTACAGGGAACACAAAATCCAGTTTCTAAACATAAATTAAAATTTTTTAAAAATTTCATGAATATTTTTATTAAATTTGTAAAAAAAATTGAAAAATGAACAAGGCTGGACTCAATAACATAACAGCAATATCCCGACAAGGGAAACAACATCATGAGTAATAACATCCCTACAAGGGAGATAATATCAAAAGCAATAACCCGGCAAGGGAGACAATATCATAAACCTCTTCTCTTTTCCACAATTACTTTACAACTCACTTCTCAACTTGAGCCAACGCTCTACAATGTTCAATTACCAATAATACTTTCACAAGCCTTGTTCAACAATAGAAATCATCATATAAAGCATGAATAATATGAAATGGGGTCACATCAATCATAGTATAAGACTCATGGGTATGCTTGACACCGATGTATAGATACTCGTCACCACACCTATACGTCATACTCAACAATTAACACATAGCAAATAAGACCAAACTCCTATTCCCTCAAGCTAAGGTTAGACCAAACACTTACCTCGAACTTCCACGGCCAACTCAAGCCTCAAACACTGCTTTTCCTTTAGAATTCGCCTTCAATTTACTTGTATCTAACCATAATTAACTTAACAATATCAATAAATGCTAAAGAACTCAACTACAATGCTTAATTATAGGTTTTCTATCATTTTACCCAAAAAGTCAAAAATCGACCCGGGGCCCGCTTGGTGAAAACTCGAGGTTCGGACCAAAACTCGATCACCCATTCACCCACGTACCCAAATATGCAATTAGTTTTGAAATCCGACCCCAAAATGAGGTCTAAATCCCAATTATACAAAAGGCCCTAACGCTATCCAAAATCCCTAATTCTACCATAGAAGAACAAGATTTAGGCCTAGAAATCTAATGGGTGTTGATGATAAATGAAGGAGATGAGTTTAGGAATACATGCCTATGATTTGTTGTTGAAACTTTTCTTCAAAAAACGTCTAAGGTCTAATTTTAAAATATGGCTTATTCCCTTTTTTGGTTCTGTTTTTTTATTTACTGGACAGACCTTCATCGCGTTTGCGAGAGGCCTGTCACGTTCACGAAGAGTTAGCCCTCCTGTCCTTCGCGTTCGTGAGACCTACGCTGCGTTTGCATAGGGTAAAATCCCTTCCCCAGTTCCCAGTCCAATTGTCCTTCGCGTTCGCGATAGCCATGTCACGTTCGTGAAGGGTAACCCCCAATGCTTCGTGTTCACGTCCTGAGCTCCGCGATCGCGATGAATAAATCTGAAACCTGAGGAACTTGCCTTACGCGTTCACGAGAGAAGCCATGCGAACGTGAAGAACAAAATCACTGAGAACCTGAGACAGCAAAACCTGCAACTTTTCTAAGTGTAAAAACATACCGAAACCTATACAAAACTAACCCGAGCCCTCGGGGCTCCAAACCAAACATGCATACTAACTCAAAAACATCATATGGACTTACTTGTACGATCAAATCGCCAAATTAACACCTTTCACAACGAATTTAGCTTTAATATCAAAGAAGAATTTCAAGAACTCTTACGTTCAAATTTTAACAACCGAGTATCCGATTCACGCCATATCAAGTTCGTTTCTTACCAAGTTTTACAGGCTCAATCTAAATACCATATAAGACCTGTACCAGGATCCGGAACCAAGATAAGGGTCCAATACCATCAATTTCAAATACATTCAAATTTCCAAAAACTCTTAAAATTTTAGTTAAGTAATTTTCTTGAAAAATTTATTTCTCGGGCTTGGGACCTCGGAATCCAATTTCGGGCATATGCCCAAGTCCCATATTTTTCTACGTATCCTTCGGGTCGGGGTCCGTTTACCCAAAATGTTGATCGAAGTCAATTTAAATTAAATTTTAAAGGCCAAATTAGCATTTTCATCAAATTTCCAGATAAAAGCATTTCGGATACACGCCCGTACCGTGCACGTAAATCGATGTGAGATAAATGGAGGATTCTGAGGCCTCGGAACACAGAATTTACTTCTAAATCAAGTGATGACCTTTTGGGTCATCACAATCCTGCACAGGTTTACATGTCCGGTAGGTGTCTTGACCTAGCCTCGGCACTACTCTACCGAGGTTAGGCTTGATACTTACTGGGTACCACTGTGGTGTACTCATGCTACGCTTCTGCACATTTTTGTGCAGAACCAAGTACTTCGAATCAAGTTTGTGTTGAGACTTATGCTTGTGCGGTTGGAGACTTCAAGGTACACCTGCTGGACGTTCGCAGGCTCCGAAGTCACCTTTTGTTGTATTTATTTTCATTGTTTCCTATTATTCCAGAACAATGATGTATTCATTATGTATAGTTACTCTTAGAAAAGCTTATGACTTGTACTACCGATTTTGGGATATTGTATCATGTAGACTATTAGCTTATTTAGAAATTTGGGGTTCATGCTTAATAGTTGTTTAGTAGAACCTGTTATCATTTTGGTATGTGTTAAGGCTTACCTAGTTTAAGAGATTAGGTGTCATCACGACTCCTTCGGAGGAATTTTGGATCGTGACATGGAGGTTTATTAATTAGTAAAATTTTACTAATTACTCCTATTATAGTTGCTGATTAGGTTCATTTGCAAAGAGCATAAGTTTAATACACTGCTTAGTATAAATTGTGCCTTGCCGGTGCCAGTGTGAGTGATGTGCAGGTTTTGAGCACCGATATTAAATCTCTGCAAGCAAAATATATTATTTATAACCGATGTGAACATATTTTTATTATCTAAGCTACATGCAAAAATACCACATATATTTTCACACAAGTCAAATTTTTAATCATCGATAAGAAATTAATCATAATATAAGAATCTAACACAAGATTAAATCCTAGACGGTCAACTAATTTTAATGATCATTGTTTAAAATTTTCTCATATACTAGTTTCTGTAAACGTGCGTTGCACGATAATATTCAATATGTTTAATAATTGAAGGTCGATATCAATCAATAATCCTTATTTTACCTTGAAATTTTGTATTTTATAATAATAATATTAACGATAATAATAATAGTAATATAATTCCATGTAGATAAGCTTTCAATTGTTGAATAGTTTAAATCTTTTATGTTATTTGGTGTAAAGTATTGTGTGACTTGTGTCCTATTCAGGTGTGTACTTTATCTAACTCTAAAGTAACTCTAATTCAACTACCATGGATATGAATTCTTCAAGGAATTAACTTGACTTTACATTACAATTGTAACCAATGTTGGAATTATCAGCAAAATTAGACATAATTCACTTCAAAGGTTTGAAATTCTAGTTTCAAGTAATTGTTTAATTAGATCGGGAATCGAAATCCAGAAATAATTTTTGTTTGAAACTTTATTTTTAACATTTAACCTGAATCATTTATATTTTTATAATAATATATATAGATATAAATACTGATAACAAATTGTACGAATGCCTCAATAATATGCTAAAGGAAAATAATTGAGATATTGGTCTAGAGATATTTTAGATTAGGAGTACGGTAGTACAACCATCTAATGTTCCCCTAAAATTCTTGTTTAAACAGAAGATTATGGTGGAAAATTATTTCTCTTCTACATCTTATTCTTATTAAAAAGCGTTAGAAACTTACAGGGAACACAAAATCCAGTTTCTAAACATAAATTAAAATTTTTTAAAAATTTCATGAATATTTTTATTAAATTTGTAATCATTAAATTTCATGAATATTTTTATTGATCAAAATTTCGCACTTCAAGCATTTCACACCTCATAAAAGATCTCATTATATTCTTTTCTCATTATTTTTCCTTGATCAATTATTGACAATATCTAAGATTAACCTTAAAAATCTATATATTATATTCTCAACCCATAAAAATAATGTATAGTGCGACTGATCAAAGGATGTTTAGAACTTAGTGTCATAGGTGTAGAAGGTGCCTAAACTAAAGTCTGTATTAGGAGACATAAAATTAGCTCAGTCAAAATAAATATGTTTAATGTGGAACGAATGAAACATATTGAAGAAACACACAAGAAAATCTCAGAAACTCACGACATCTTAATCTCTATTTACACACAGTATCACATATCGATATACAAAATATAATTACATATCTAACTAACAGTACATGAACATGTATAAGCAAATAATACTTATCAGATGAAATTATTGAACACCGTAGAAGTGAATAAAATAAATAAAAAGAGATTAAAATTACCTTGTTAACTAAGAGTCAAACTTTTGAAATTTCTTCCACAAATACTAATCACAATAACTACAAGATAGCATATGTAAAAATTAGATAGTAGAAAAGAAATATTCATTCTAAGAGGTTTGTTCTCCAGCAGTCACACCGTAAACTAACAATATAAAAGCACAAAAAGTTATAGCATAGATAACGTAATGTATTTCTCTTCAAATTGACAATGTATAACCGAAACACCACTCCTATTCAAATTTAGAGTCCCACATCGAAAAAGTATCCATAGAGATGAAACCTTAGTTGATTTTAAAATTTCAATATTCTCTGTTCTATCCAAATCAAGTTAGTTCTTTGGGGCATAAAGGTCCGTCAATATTTTGAGGATATTTTTGTCGATCAACATTTAGTATTTCTAACATTCGTGCTTTTATAATAACATAGATATACTGTGATCAGCAGTACGTATTTCCTCACTATTTATTTTTCTTCTTTACATTATATTAATTGATTTTTCTTGTTACTTTCTTGCTATGGCTAGCTCTTCCAATTCTTTCCCAAATGATATCAAGAATGCTCCTCAATGCTCCATTTGTTTGGATGTTGTTCTTGATAACGTTGTCCATAACCAAACTTCACTGTAGCCATTTTCTTCATTAATTTTCATCACTTAATTAAAAACTTGGCTCGGCAGAAACAAGATAAGTGGAGGCTAATCTTTTAATAAGATTTTACTAACTACTCCTTAATTAGTTACATTTTTCAAAGTGTATAAGTCCAGTCCTGTGCACTAACAATATAAGTGTTGTGCACGAACTTTGTAAGTTTTGTGCACTAATAGTGCTGATTTTATGCGCGATGTTAAATCTCTTCCAGCTAAATATATGATTTATAACCAATGTGTGAAGAAGTTTTTACCTTCTTAGTTACAGAGGAACATCACATATATTTTCACACAATTAAAATTTTTAGTTGTTGATAAAAAATTAGTCATAATAAAAGAATTGGACACAAGATTAAAATCCTAGAAGGTCAATTAATCTTAATAGTCACTTAGGTTTTGTTGACGAATTAGTGTATCATCAGCAGCATAATGTTAAGAGACATAAGGAGAAGAACTGTGCATGACTATTTTGATGATGATTTTGATCCTGTGAGATCTTCAGGTCATTTTTTGGTGAAAATGACTTGTTATATTTATAGGACAAGAACTGCCGATGCTCAGCTGAGAGTGGCCAATTAGAAATTTGGCAAAAACCGACCAACTTTGGTAGGTCAAAAAACCAGCCAAAAACCGACCAACTAACTTTGGTCGATTTTTTAAAATATTTTAATTTTTAATTTTTTTTACGAAACCAACCAACTTTGATCAATTTTTTTTGGCGCAAAAATGAGGGAAATTATTTTTGAGTCCCGCAAAATTTATTTTTCAAGAAACCGATCAACTTTGGTCGGTAATTTTATTTTTTAATAAAATCGACCAACTTTGGTCAGTTATTTTCATGCGAAAATACAATTAAAGAGTATAAATAAAAAATAAGACAATCTTAAAATGAAATGCACCAATGGTTTAGTGATAGAATAGTAAATCCTACTACAGTACACTCCCCGGTTCAATTCTCAGATGGTGAATCTTTTGATTACATAATTAAAATACCGATCAACTTTGATCAGATTGTTTTTGCGAACAACATTGGTCGGTTTTTGTGGTCGCTAATTACCGGATTTCTAGTTGTGTGGAGTTAACTCCTGTTGTGTGTAAATTAGTTCTTCTCCTTTAATTGTTATTGTTTTTGCTTATTATTCTTCTTGCATATCGTCCTTTTTCGGAGCCTGGGATGTCACGACCCAAAATTCACTAAGGGTCGTGGTGGCGCCGGACACCTCTATCAGACCAGCCAACAAAATTATCAATTACTTCCTCTTTTAATACTTTTGAAAATCTAAGGTTTTTCCTTCTATTTTTCATAAATAAAAGTCCACTACTTGAATTAAATTTTAAATAATAACAATTAGAACAAATCCGTTAAAAATCATCCCAGAAACCCGGTGTCACAAGTGCATGAGCAACTACTGGCAATGGTATAAATACAACACAACACCTGTCCGGAATACAATGGACAGAAAGGAAATACAATTACTAGGAAGGGACTTTAAAAGCTGCGGGCCGCCTTGCATACTGCAACTCACCTAGTCCCCGAATCGTCCGGACTGCTGCGTCCAGTAGGCCACTAAAACGAAATATACCTGTACAACAAAAATGCACAGAAGTGTAGTATGAGTACGTAATCAACGTGTACTCAGTAAGTGTCCCGCCTAATCCCGAAGGGGTAGAGA